>QAOA01005930.1:0-40838 GCA_003255065.1 Cercis canadensis
ATAACAAAACTAAACTTTAATTTTGGTACCATTGTAAAGATCTCAAAAAGATACTTCAAACCATGTGTGTTAAACATCCAAATAGTTAACAAATTAAAGTTACATAATCAAAAAAGTTGACTTAAAATAAATGATAATTTTGACTTAATTAAACTCAAAATTTATTAAATATTCAGGCGTTTTACTCACACTATATTACTATGTTTTTCAATATCTTCACAATAGTACCAAGTTTGGAGGTTAGTCTTATTATATGTGTCAAGTTATGTATTGACATTGTAGAACTGGTCTTAATTTGCAACTATATATATGCTCAAACATTATTTACTGCAAGAAAAAGAAAGAAAATAAAGTTTAACTCAATTCCAGTGATGAAAAAACAAAAACAAAGCAAAAGAACATTTTAATACCAAGAAATCAACGAAATGAAAGAATTTGAAAGGTGTGAGTGTAATATGTTTCATGATTCTTAGACTAGATAACAAAACAAAGCCAGAAAGATGAAACTAAAGATGGAATATGAAGGCCAAAGGAGAACTGGAAATGAAGTTCAAATGATGTAGCAAGGCAAGAATAAATAGAAGACAAGCACTGGAATAATAGCACATTGGAATGAATTTAAAATGAAATATGATATTTCTAATTTTAATAGAAGAAAAAGGAAAGAAAATATAGTGAAACTTAATTTGGAATAGACTTACCTCTGCTTCAAGATTGTAGTTTCCAATAAGGTTGGTATAAAAATGGCAGTAACAACACTCCTTCCACTTCAAGACAAGCACTGGAATAATAGCACATTAGAATGAATTTAAAATGAAATATGATATTTCTAATTTTAATAGAAGAAAAAGGAAAGAAAATATAGTGAAACTTAATTTGGAATAGACTTACCTCTGCTTCAAGATTGTAGTTTCCAATAAGGTTGGTATAAAAATGGCAGTAACAACACTCCTTCCACTTCCGATATGAATTGCCTGAATATGAAAACGAAATCAATGATGTAAAATCATTATTATAATAATTAAGAAAAATACACTTACAATTTAAGAATGAGATTGGAGATAATTGTAGGAAAAAATAGAGCTACAATTCATAAGAGTTAGAAAGAGAATATTATGATTAGTCAATTAAGTTAGTCTAAATCATATTTAGACATTAAATAGAATGTGACATTAGCAAAATAGTGTGTGGAAATAGCCAATCCCTTAAGCAAAATATGGAGTTAAATGGATTTGCTTCCTCAATTAATATTTTTCTCAAATAAAATACAACGTAAAAAGTATAATTTATAAAGATAATAAATCATCAAATAAACTCTAAGAATCATTCAAATTTAGTTGTAGAAGATTTCTTAGCCATGGATCATAGAATGATGTGTTATAAAGTATTAGTGTATTTCCAAATTATTCAATCATTTTATATTAAGTCATTATCAACAGTTTACTTAATTGAAAATTTATTTAAGCTTTGAAGTTTTATAAAATGTTAATCTTCATATTAATGGGATGCCACTTATTTTCAATCAGATGTAAATTTAAGTGATTATAACTCAAGTGATGGATTCTCCTCAGAGTTTAATAGATATATATGAATTAGATCCCAAAAAATTCTAATAATTTATTTTTATAAACTACTTTAATTTACAACTAGTTCTACAATACATAATATAGCACAATCAATCATGGGTGACATAATTAAACTTTGATTTTGGTACTATTGGAATGATAGCACATTGGAATGAATTTGAAATGAAATATGATATTTTCTAATTTTAACACAACATAAAAGAAAGAAAACATAGTGAAACTTATTTTGGAATAGACTTATTACCTCTGCTTCAGAATTGTAGTTTCCAATTACATTGGTCTAAAAATGGCAGAAACAACACTCTTCCACTTGCAATATGATTTTGCACTTCCACAGAGGAAATCGAAAGCTTCTGAAAGGTTGATTTTTGATTTTTCAAGTTAGAACTCAAGCCTTGATAAGAGGATCTCAATATCAAAGCCCAAACGGTTTTGTTGGTATTGTAAGTTGGTAGGATTACAAGCCAGCTTATATAAGTGGATTGGGATATGAAATTTGTTGTGGAGTGTGTGTGACTCAAACTGATTTCATTCTTTTAACTCTTACATTGGAAAAGAATTTTCCAGTCAGAGAGGAGTTTTTGTTCTTTACTTGATGTTCTACAACTCACTCAATGGCTTTATTCTTTACTTGTTGCTTTGCTCATATAATTCCCAATGGGATTCTAATTGCGTCCCATGCATTACTTTCCTTTCTAATATTCTTTTCTTTACTTTTGGTTTTTGCGCACACTCTTTCAATCTTTCTGCTCTCCTAGTGATTCTATTCCCATAATGTCTCTTAATTTATCAATGAATTTACATGTGAGACAGAAGCTATTGGTCAAGCAGCTCTTGAGAACCCGTCAATGCTTGAAAGGGGATCAAACGTCAATTTCCAATATAACTCCTAAACCAGATTGAGCTTAGGTTAGAAATAAAATAAGATAATTCTTAGTGGGTGACTCAAATAAGAAATATTTCTTAGTGGGTGATTGATCGAGTCTCCCATGGAATGATATACATATATGTCTCAACTAATGTTCCAGCATTGGTTCATTAGGAAATAAGAAATATTGTGGAGTATGTGTGACTTAAACTGATTTCATTCACTTTGTTTCTTTTGACTCTTACATTGGAAAAGAATTTTCCAGTCACAAAGAGGAGCTTTTGTTCTTTACTTGTTCTACAACTCACTCAATGGCTTTATTCTTTACTTGTTGTGCTGATATAATTCCCAATGGGATTCTAGTTGTGTCCTATGCATTACTTTCCTTTCTAATATTCTTTTCTTTACTTTCGGTTTTTGCACACTCTCTCTCAATCCTTCTGCTCTCCTAGTGATTCTATTCCCCGAATGTTTCTTAATTTATCAATGAATCTACATGTGAGACAGAAGCTACTGGTCAAGCAGCTCTTGAGAGACCAGCTCTTGAGAACCCGTCAATGCTTGAAAGGGGATCAAACGTCAATTTCCAATATAACTCCTAAGCCAGATTGAACTTAGGTGAGAAATAAAATAAGATAATTCTTAGACGGTGACTCAAATAAGAAATATTTCTTAGTGGGTGATCGATAGAGTCTCCCATGGATGGTATACATAGACTCAAATAAGAAATATTTCCTATTGGTTAACACCCAATACTCATTTCTACCCTTTACTCAACTTTGATCCTTTTCCTTACCTTCTCCTACAAAATTGAATAAGATCATTTCTATCCCTTTACTTCAACCCATGTACAGAGTAATACTGAGTTGACAAGAAATAGTATTTTTGCCCACAAGTTAATTTGTGAATAAGGTTGTGTCTTGATTCAAAGTGAAACCTCCATTCTAACAATTTAAGAATATGAGAACTTTTAATTTATCTTTTACTTTCACAGAATGAGAGGGCAACATTGGAAGAGTGATGCATTTGGCCGAAGAACAGAAGTTATGTTTTGAATTTTTTTCTATCTGTAACTGTTTCCTTGGTTACATGTCTATCAAGTTTAGAATTTGACAGGCTCATTTGTAATATTTAACTTGAGTTTCTACCTTGTCAGTTTACTGCACAGTTATTTGTGTCTTGAAAGAGATTATTTTCTTATGATAGTTTTATATGGCAAGACCTGACTATTGTAACTTACCATGTTTAGTACTTGATTGTTTATAGAATCTAATGTTAACTTGTAGCCAGATAAGCACCAGCACCTTTGTTTTATATATTGTTTTGCCTGTCATTGCCATGCCATTATCTTTTCTAATTTATTAATTGTTATGATATTCATTGTTATCTTTTGTATTTTGTTGTGTTGACAGGGAATAGGAGAGTTAAGTACTAGTCGTGCTTCTATTGGTATCAAAAGAATGGGAGAGCTGGATAATCAGCCATTCGTGACTGCATCTAACAGAAAATTTCTTGATACATAAAATGAATAAAGCAATGGAGTTATGTTCAGAGTGGGAGCAATATCTCAGGGGTAGTTCTATCATAGCTTGAAGCTTTCATTAATGGCAGAAAGGATTCTCCTAAAAGCAAGAAAAACTAGCATTTCAAAAAGATCTAAAATTATCCAAAGCTTGAAGATTTCATTAATGACGGAACTGAAACCCACAGTTCAGAACATAGCATTTCACTCTGTCAAAAACTCTATTTCGGTATAATTCAACCCCAAAGCTACATTAAATCTCAATAATTAATAGATCTATTTATGTAATCAAATGATCTCAAGTACCTGAACTTTCTGCACATTAGATCTCAAATTTTATACAATGTTTTAGATCAGAGTTTACATAGATATAATCTACGTTTAAGGAAATCCCCAAAGTTTTCGTTTGCCCAAGTAATGGAAAAAACTTCTTGATGTCTGAATGAATACCAAACCACAACGTTGAATAATAGACCAAGAATTTTCTTGCTGGATTTTAGACAAGTACTAAACCTGACGATTTCGGCGAAGTGTTTTTGAATTTTTTCCTCTACAGGTGCGAAGCTCTTGTTTTCACTAAATATCAAAATAAAATAATTTAAATTAATAAATCATTATGGGTCCAATTTTAATTAGTAAGAATTAGCTGGTCGCATTGCAATTTTATTTAACTGGATCTGACTAGCTACTCAAAGTAATGAGACCAAATAAAATGGTAAATGTTATTATAACATCTCTAGGTTTTCAAGGGTTGGTCAGTGCGACAACAATGCTACTAATTCCTCCACCCCTCAACAAGAAGTCACTACAAAAGAAGAAGGAATCAATATTCGAATGGCAAATGATAATTATTTTGAAAGTTTAGACATGTACAGTCAATGTTCCGTAATCGATGTATATACTTAAGTAACTGAATACAAAAATACAAGGAGGACATAGATATGCATTATGCTGTCCTCATAGATGTGGTCAGCACTAAAGTTATGAGACCAAATAAAATGGTACATGTTATTATATCATTGGCTAGAAACTTGAGTATCCATAACTTAGGTATGATATGGAAGGGTTGGCCGATAAATATTTTAGTCATTCAATTGGATCAAATTTTAAATATTAAAAATTTTGGGTTAAACCGAAAATTCAGCAAAACCAGCTTACCCCATTATCTCACCTACACCTTGTCCTCCTTAGCTACTGTAGGTCAGTTGCTGTTTTTGTACCACCTGTGGCAACAAAGTCGTTTCCTATACTTAGAGAAGTGATTTCAAGCCTTCATTTTTATGTGTACCTAGCTTGCCTTTGCATCTCTATCCATCATAAACTCACAGATGTTCTAAGATGAAAGGTTTTTGTGGACTACCTCACTAGCATCTCGAGGTTTTCAAGGATTTGTCAGTGCGACAACAATGTCTGCTACTAATTCCTCAACCCCTCAACAACGAGTCACTACAAAGGAAGGAATCAATCAATATTCGAATGGCAAATGAATCTATTATAACAGGACTCTGAATTATTGCCCTGAAGGGCACAAAATATTTGCTTGGGCATAAAAATTGGTTTGGGCATTTCTCTATCCATAGCAGTGAAAAAAATAAAAACTTATCACTGTTCCAAGGCAAAAGAAATTAAGAAACCATAGTTTCTGCGTCCACAAACAATACAACAGAAAGCAGACCCCAGAAGTTAAGCATTAACTCCTAATCGTTGCAAGTCAAATCTGAATTATTTTGGTGCTTATGCCTTGTTATCAATGCTCATTGGTTCAGCACCCTTGCTCGCTGGTTTCTGCATGTTAAATGCAAACTATTAATATACATTGTACGAACAATCAACCCACTACTAAATTGGGAGCAGAAAACTGAACTAGTGTACTGACCACATGAATCTCCCAAAACATTTAAGTTTACTTTTTTCCAACGTAACTTGAGATTTTAACCACTCTTACACCAATGATTTGATTTTACAATAGAAGTAGATTGAAAACCATGATTGTGAGGTGCAAATATCGAATCATATGGACCATATGATGAATATTATCCTGACCAAATTGGCTATCATCGTCCTAAAATAGGATAGACAAGGAAGACTCTATACTTACATTACTGGCAAGAGACTCCGACTTATTCATCTTAGCAAACATATTTCCGTAGAATTTCGCCTCCTTTCTATTGTATTCCTTCATCTTTTCTTTCAAAGTTTTGTACTCCAGCTTCACATCCCTGGTTAGAACATCAGGATTAATTATATGGAAACTCCACCCAAAAAAATCATGCAGCAGAAGATAAGGAAAAGATGAATGTAAAGTGACAAAATAGATTGTCTTAATCTCATGAAATAATATATGAATCGCACTCCTCTAACTTATTTCCTCAAGTCAAAGGTATATCATTAAACAGTTGAGATCCAGTCAGAATATATACTTGTTGTCAGGGTCAATCTCGAGAGCTTTCTTGATGTCAAATTGAGCCAAATCCAAGTCTCCCAGCTGGATATATGCCTGGGCCCTTCTATAGAGGGCCTTAACGTTTCTACTCTCAAGGTCCAGCACCTGTGTGTACAAATCAAAAATTATAACACAAGACCTACTAGAACAGAAAATATCTACCAAAGAACTGGAAACTGCAGCCATACCTTAGTGCACAATTTCTCTGCCTGTTTATAATCTTTTAACTTCAACTGGCAGGCCGCATTGTTCAGATTGCAAGCAACCTTCAATGCCTTGGCCTGCTTTTTCTCCTCTTCACTGAAGGAAGTATCATACTCAATGAACTTCACAGCCTGTAGTAAGGTTTCAGTAACAGAGATATGACTCTCAAGATGTAATAATGCGAGAACATCATAGATAAAAGTTCATTACAAGACTATTTACCTTCTCATATCTTTTAGAAGCTCTTGCATATTTTCCAGCCTTAAACAAGACATTCCCTTCTTCCTTCTTCTTACCAGCAGCTTCAATCTTCTCCTCAGTGTTCATATCCCAGGACTCCTTCTCCTGAAGGGGGAGAAACACAACAGGTATGAATAATACACTTCAAACTGTCAAAAAATAAGATAAGGGCTCAAAGAAAGAATAACTGTTTAAAAAGCTGTAATAAATGATCCACAATCTAGTTTGTAACGCATGCCTTTGCATGGTTTATTCTTAAAATAATTTGTGGTTAAAATAACTCATACTTAAATGTCTAATATACAAGTATAGTTCATATTTTTTGAATCATAAATGGTTTAAGTTGAAGTTATCATGAAAAATGAAGATAAGAAAAATAAAAAGCTAAAATAACAGCCGAACCAGGCCATCATTAAAATATCAACAGAATTAAGCTATCTGCTATAATAAATATGTGCAGAGCATTGACAACTGAATGGTTATTAACTTACCTTCACAAATGATACCAACTCAACCTCATAATACACAGTTGAGTTAGGCGGAACAACAGCCAACTCCTGCTGGGTCTGGGATGAACCAAAAGCATACTCAGGGGCAATAGTCAACAAAGCTACTTCACCCTTCTTCATAGTCATCACACCTCTATCAAGCCCATCAATGACTTGCTCTGTCCAACAGACCATATTTTCACTTTAGTTAGCATAGTAGTAGGTAGATTTAAAGAATAAAAACAAAAGCAAAAGCAAAAGCAAAAACAAAAACACTGGAATATGAATTTTACCTTCATCTGTTTTGAACTCAAACAGCTCTTCTTCACCATATCCCTTTTTCAAGAAGACAGTACCATCTTGCAGTTTACCAATCACTTTCACTGGCATTTGCAAAACAGTCAAAAGTATCAGAAACCATACAATGAAGTTCTTTAAGATAGCAATAATCATTGTTTACATTGATGAAAACTCACATTTCACAATGGCTCCCTCGTTTGGACGCTCAAATCCTTCCCCTTCTTTGAGTATCTTCTTCAAAACCTTCTTGTCATCAGTTACTTCTGACACAGTCTTCCATGATACTAACTCCAGAGTAATCTCCAATGCCGCATTTGGTGGGACTGCACCTTCATCACCCTGTTGGGGCTTTCCCTTCTCACCAAATCCATCTACAACCCCAGTAAATAAGTAAGTACATAGACTTTAAAAGGAAAACACATTCAATAATATTAATCTTTTGACCAAACATTCAGTAGACAACTTACATTGTGGCTTCACTGTCAAAAGCACTTTCTCTCCCTTCTTCATGGTTTTCACAGCCTTTGACAATGCGGGACAAAAATGACCTACCAATTTGTCATAGAATAAACACGAACTTCAGAACCCCACAAAGAGTGAAACTAGAAATGGAAAGAATGACAGAATTTTGTAGGCACTGACCCTCTTTAACTGTGAACTCCACTCCATCAGATTTTGCTACAAGTGTTCCATCTTCAAGCCGAGCTTCATACTTTACTGCATTATTCAAGAGCAGAGTATTAGTTAATGGACTGATCTAATTAATGTAGGCATCAAGCAAAATTAAATTCAATAAAAGACAATACAAACCTAATACTTCATCAGGATCCTTTGGATTCTCCCACTTCTCACCCGCAGTAAGTATCTTCTTAAATACGCCACCATCCTTACAAATGTCCTTCACACTAGTCCAGGATAGCAGCTCAACATCAAACTGAAGAGTGGCATTGGGAGGAATTGTTGGAGGGGAACCAGATTCACCGTAAGCCAGCTCAGGGGGGATGGTGAAAACAGCGTTCTCACCTTTCTTCATGGTTTTAATACCTTCATCCCATCCTTTAATTACTTGACCTGCATTTCCAAGAAAGCATGTCACTCAAATCCATTCCATTGGTGACTGCATTTTTACCCACGCTACTGTTTTTCTTCAACCAGTTAAGTAAAAACATAAATATTTGGTGATTCACTTACCATACATTACAAATAATATATAAGGGGGCAGAAATCGGATTTAATAAATGAACAATTACAAATAGTTTAGGAATGCATACTTCTAATTGGCAGTAGATATATCCATTCATACACAGATAGTACAATTAATAGCTTCCCTCTATTGAAAGTTCACTATTCAGCAAAGATAGAGAAATCGGTAAAAGCTGAAAAGGATAAACATAAATAACTAGAGAACTTCCCAAAAAAAGCACAAACACTCAAGTACACTAGGTCCCACGAATTCCCTAGATGGTTCACTGTCCTTTTTCATTGTTCACGGTTCAAATTCAACATGCCCCCTGAAATTAACTGAAAATTATTCGCAATATAATCTATACAAACAAATACCAGAAAATGCACCAGAGAAGTTAATTTCACATCAAGGGCTAGACAAACACAGGTTCCATGAATTTGGTAAACAGTCGCTAAAGGATAGAAAGCTCAGTTCTTGATAATCAATTTAAGCGTTATGATTCAAATATATTCAAATGCAGCACTCACCTTGTCCAAGAGTGAAGTTGAAGGGCGTTCCCTTGTCGCGGCTTGAATCGAACTTAGTCCCATCAAGCAAAGTCCCAGTGTAATGAACTATCAAAAACCAAAAACACCCATAAATCAGAAAAATCCAAAACGCTTCCACAAGGCAAAACTACACCAAAAGTTACCAATTTCGAAAAACAATACCTTCAACTTCATCACCCACTTCAGGGGTATCCCAGCCTTCACCTTCCTTTACGAGCTTCTTCTTCAAGCCCTGCTTTCCGATCTCCTTCTCCTCCCCAACCTTGAGGATAGGAGCGTCGTCGGGAAGATCGAAGTCCTCGTTCATCTCTTCCGCCGGTGGCATATCGAAATCCTCATCCATCATCGGCACGAAAATCTAAAAATGTAGAGAGAACAAGAATGGTAGACGGAAACGCAGCAAGAGGAGAAGGTAACTTTCGGAGACAAAGAGTGTGCTCGAGAGAGTTTTAACTGAGAAGGAAAACGGAGGAGAAGAGGGTTTTAAACGAAATTAGGGATTTTGGGTTCTAGAGAGTTCTATTAGTGTCAGTGGCTCAGTGAGGAAGGGTTTAGAGTCAAGAGCGCGAGAAAGTTGCTGATTAGGATGAAGAGTCAAGATGGTTCCAGAGGGAGGAATATTCTCATTATATTATATTATATATATATATATATATATATCCATTTTTTATTTATTATTTATTTTGTTTTTAGAATTTTTTTTGTCATTAAATAGACAAAATTTTTTTTTACCAAGTGTATAAGAGTTGGGATTGAAGCATGTGATCAACCTTTTTAATAGAACCCTAAACAAATTTTGTTGTGTGTGCTTATATTATTTTATTTTTAAATTAGAGTAATGTTTTTTTTTTTTACAAAAAAAATAACATGCTCAAGAAATAGGAATGGAGTATACTGAAAATCAAACTTTTAAAATTAAATATTCTAATTTTTATTATTAGAGTACATGTTATTAAACTTACAAGTCATTGGTAATAATGTTACATGCACATAGTTATATACCTCACACTTGCTCAAATTAATAAAAATAGGCACAATTTAAACTTAATTTGGCTCATTTAAAATATTATTGTATAAGTAAGATTTTTTATCTTTTTATCTATAGATAAATAGCAAATGTATTTATAATTAAGGGATTTAAACTTAAAAATGAAAGTGAAAATATAATTAAAAGTACGATCCACTGAATTAAAAATCTTTCTTGCATAAGAGAGATCTTGTCAGTTAAAATAATGTAAATTAATATAAAGGTTACTAGTGTACAATAATATTTTTCATGAAAAATATTTATTGCATTTTTTTAGGTCAATGGGAGACTACATAATAAAAAAGATTATATTCCCTTTTAAAATTTCATTCCACCCGTTCCCAAACCTCATATCTCTACCATGAATTACCAACTTCTCAACTACCAAAGTGTGTGCTTGGAGACTTAGTTATGTCTTTTTGATAAGGTGTACTTGATTGGAAACAGATTTAAGTTAGCCAGCATAAATGTTTATTAGATCTTAATATATAACATGAAAGTTTAAAATGATATATAAAGGGCCTTTGGATGTATAATGATATATTAAGTAGAGGGAGAGAGAATGGAGAAGTCTCTGGTTATGTGTGCTTTGGCTGTAACGTGAAGGAAATACAAAACTGATTTCTTGTTGCTTTTTTCAGTTGTGATGTGATCAGTGATGATGAGTCCAACTGCTGAAGTTTGCATGTGGTTCCACAATGAACGACATGCAATCATGCAAGCTTCTAGATGTTAGGTCACCAATTTTATTGAGTAATTCGTTGTAAAGAATAACAAAAATATTAAAATTAAAGATTTTTCTTTTTTCTTTTTTCCTTTGAAAACTTATAAAATTAATTATGAAATTTCTCATGATACTCAAATATCTAAACAACACTGATACAAATGTACTTGAATTGTTGATTACACCAACTGAATCTTTCTAAAGTAGCCCTAGTGTTAAACATTCAACATTATTCAGGAACATATAAATATGCCAACAGGACCGCCAAAAAAGTCTACAGCTCAGTGTTTGATTTTTCTTCATTTAAAGTTTTTCCATTCACTCCAACAAGCTCAGTGTCAAAGATAAGGGTTGCACCACCTGTAATTTGAAAGTAGCATATTAGTATCTATTAATATGAGATATAAATGGCAATGCAAAAGGAAGTAAAGCAATAAAAGGTAACAAGTTTCATATGTTTGCCCTATGCAATTCCCACTTACAGAATACCCAGAGGACTTTTTTTTTTTTTTTTTTTTTTTTTTTTTTTTTNATATGTCTACATGCCAAAAAGTATGAAACTGGGAAAAATTAAAATCCTTTTACTTTTTTAGACCCAAGAGAGTGTTGTACTAAGTGTCAGTGTGCAAATCCTGTCAAACATGAAGGCATGGATCCTTTCTTGAAATGTTGGTGTTTCATAGGGGAATAGTGATCTTTAGGCATTTCCATCATTAAACATGAATGTATCAAAATATAGTTAAAATAAAATTTCATGTGCAGGATAGTTGTGCATTTTAGGTAAGGGACAGTTCTATGTGAACAACAGAGAGAAATGAGTGTGAATGCTCATTTCAAGCTACCATACATGACTGATCATAACATCAATTTTTTAGAAGAAACTATCAATTCAAAGGCCATAATTCCTCTCTATTTGTTCTAAAAACAAAAGAAATAAAATATCTTTTTTTTAGACAGTTCAGAGTGGTTATATGGGAAAACATGGTTGCCATGCCACACCACATTGTGAAGCATTAAATGTTATACATTTTGGACAATTTTGTAAAATTCATAGCAAGATGTGTTGCACTATTCCTCAATGCTTTTTTTATATTGGTCATAAAGTAGAAAATCTTAAAGAAGATAGAAATAAATAACGCTAGAATCAGAACCATTAATGTAATGTAGTCATGTAGAAAACTATCTCAATGAAGATCAAATCCTCCTTGAGAGAATAGACCAGTCTGGCCATTCAGGAAAACCGACAATCTAATTACCATGGCCATCAAATATCTAGCTGTCAGACACTAGTTTTACCTACACGAAAGAGGTTTCAACTGTTGAAGACAAATACCAGTAGTAAATTACCTGGAATTGTTGGTGGGGAACCCGTCTCTCCATAGCCAAGCTTTGCTGGTATTTTCAACTTCCGCTTCTCACCCACACACATTCCCAGTAATCCTTGGTCCCACCCTGCAAAGAAAATTTCCCATCAACTATAAATCACTAGTTTGAAATACAGTTGCAGCTTACATACTTGTACAGTTGTATGGTTCTGTTAAAATACAATTATGCGGGTATATCAGTACCAAACATTTTGTCAGGCGTCTTCAATTAGTTCCTGCCCATGTTCTATTTTTCATGAGGGAAGACAAATTCAAGAGCTGAATGTTTCAAACTTTCACTACGCTTGTCCCTGTGCTATTTCAATTTCGCATGCAAGTTTTTTACTTTCTTTTTTCGTTAGTTTCTTTTCTTTTTCCCTTCACTGATTTATGTTTTCTTCCCTCTACCTGCTTTACATTTTTTGAAGGAAAAGTAGAAACCAGTTTAAGGGAAATTTGTCAAAGTTATTTGATCTTGATTCACATAAGTATTTGAATTCCTTTCAATATCAAGAGATAATTACTTATAATTCACTGTGTTTGGCAATTATTCTGATCTGCATTAGTAAGGAAACCAGGCATCCAGAAAACAAAATTTGTCTATGCACCACAAACCTTTAATCACTTGCCCAGTACCAAGCTCAAATTCGATTGGATTATTTCTTTCAAAGCTAGAATCAAACACAGTTCCATCAGTGAGTTTTCCCTGCAAAGAGCAAATGATAATATATTAATATTGCTCTCAAGAACATAATCCAAACAAATTAAGTGAAACCATGATCCCTCATCCATGGAAAGATACAAAGCAGAGATCTACAATAATAAGAGTTGCTAAAAGCATGTAAATTATAATGCCTTCAAACAAGTTAGAGAAAGATTATCTGACTTAACACGACTCAAGCTAAAAATCTTAAGAAAATAGTTAAGCATATACAAATATAAGCTGTAAATTTGATTTAATAGATGAAATATGTCTAACTAATATAATGACACATTCAATTATAAGTTTTTTAGAAAATTTTTAGAATAATAATTCATCTTGAAGATGATCAAAATGAGGTATCTGCAATAGCATAATTTCTCATAACAGGATAGGTATTAACCAAAAGAAGACTAGGGGCCTGTTTGGAAGTGTCTTTTGTTTTCCGTTTTCAAAATGTGTTTTGGGAGGTAGAATTTCAGAACATTTTTTAAAAAGCAAAACATAAGAAAATTTGTTTGGATGAAGTTATATTTCAAACAATTTTAAGAAAAAAAAACAAAAGATTTGTTTGGATGCCCAATACTCTCATATGCATCGTCAGCTCATACAGCCACTTTCTTTTTCTTGTGTTTTTTTTTTTTTTTTCTTTTTTTGTTATTCCTTTTTTTCTTTTTAGAGAAGCAACTCGCAGACAGGGTTTAGAAAATTTTAACAGCTGATACTTGTATTAGCTTCCTCAGAAGTGAGATCCATTTTATAAATTGGGATAAGGCTATAGGTATCCTCATACTTCCAATGCACATAATTCTATGCTTAAATCTATAGTTATTGCAACAGTCTACGAAACTCACATGCCACTTTTGCAATTAAGCTTTCATCATGGAATGTAACATCAAACAACATGAAAACCTACTCACCCGATAGTGAACACTGACGCTATCACCTTTGTGTGCCTGAACTTTACATGATTGTGGCTTATACTGCAAAGAGAAAGAGAGCATAAACAATAAGTGAACAAAAATGACCATGGAAACTCCTTGCCACCTTACCCATACTAAACAGATGTGTTAAGAAACTATGTTGCATAGAATTTATATATAATTAATTTATATAAAAACACCCAGGAAAGAATATATATCCTGAAGAACCTACAGCCTCATACACTTACAATTCCAACCAGCATTAAACACAGCAATGCCACACCACATTTGAGATAATGTCTAAAATTTATATACTAAATTTTCAAAATCTTTGAACCCATCAGGCAAGCATTCACCCATTTTATGCATTGAGATAAACTGAAAAATACATAAATGCAACAAATTCTGAAAAATGAAAAAAAAAAATGTTAACTTCTTTAAGCAGGTAAATTGAAGGAAAGCAATTTTTTTGGGCTTTCGTCTGCAAAAGTTATTAGTTCAAAACCGCAATTCTGAAAAGTAGAGAACTTGGGTCTAAATGGCGGAAGAGGCAGGAGATAAAAACAAGAAAAAGGAAAAGGGTGAGCCACCTTCACACCGATCTGTAACTCTGTTACATCTCCTGACTTCTTTGCAGAAACTAAGAGAAAAGGAAGAAGGAAACCCATTAATGGAATGAAGATTTATAAGATCTGCATCGTTAGAGAGGCAATGGAAAATGAAAACGATCCAAAGATAAATAAATGTTAAATTATTTCTCAGATAGATTGAATGAATCAATAGAAGAATACCTAAGGTCGAAATGAGAAGGAACAAGAGAAAAATGGGAGCTGCGTTTGCGGAATAGCTGAAACTCATCTTGTTGCGATTTTCTGAAAGTCACTGCTCGAGCTCGCGATGGGCTTACAGTATCAAGCGAATAAATATATATAATATATAAAATACCCGTTTTGTCATCAAAGAGAGCAGGTAGACTCCTCCGTAGAGCATCTTAACTGTTAATTTTTTAATCAAGAGTTTTTTTTTTTCGCTGTACTCTTTGTACTCTTCAATTTTATTTTATTTTTGGTAAATTATACAATTTAAAGGTGGGTAACCGGCCGGCTCGGCCTATTATGGACCGGCTTGATCAGGCTGCAGGCCAAAACAGTGGGCCAGAAAAATCCTAGCTCAACTTGTTCATTTTCAAGTTGTGAGCCCAAACGAGCTAATATTTTTTTTAATTTTTTTTGTCATGTTTATTTTTTAAAAAATATGAGAATATATTAATTATGAAATATTAAATATTTAAAGTCTTAATCAAAATATAAACTCAAATAGACAAATAATAATAAACTATTAAAGTATCATTAACCACAACTCATTAAAAAATATTTATCACAATAATTAAGTCACTTAAGTCTTGACTAAAACAAATTTAGTAAATTAAGAATTAGGGATTTCAATTTTAAAAATTCTCAAATCCAAATTCAAACTTATAAAAAAAAAAAATTAGGCCAATTTAGCCCAAACCCAAATGGGTCATAGACCAATTCGGGCTGGGCCAAATTGGCACAATTTTTATCGGGCCACTACTTTTGAAACCTAACCCACCATTTTATTGGGTTAAAACGGGTTGGCCCACCAAAATTGGTCCATTTTACCACAATTTGTACTCCACGATTTAAAAGATTTATATTCTTTCATGATTTATTTTCTAAATAAATTTTCTTCCCAATATTTCACAATTTATTATTGTGAGGTGTAAGAATTAGCATAAATAATTCAATAGTATCAAAAGTATATATCTTTTAAGTAAGTGTTTGCTACAATTAAAAAAAAAAAATTAATGTTATGTGATTATTATGTAATTATTTTGTTTACATATAAAAAAAAATAACTGCATAATATTAAGATTATTTTTTATTATTTATACTATGACAAATATATCTACTGGCTTTTGCACTTTTTAATTTTTTTTTTTCAAGTTCTTGAACTAAGGAAGAAAAACTCAATAATTATAACAAAAAATCTCATTTTTCTTTTATTTTTCATCTATGCTACTCATTTTTCTTTTATGTCTAACCAAGCCGTTTCTGTTTTATGGTCTTTTTATTCAATCAATTTTTTTAAATGTTTTAAAATTTCATTATCTTGTTGGCACTTAATTTTTTCGTCTAAGAGGTGTGTCACATAAGATATTAACGACATCACGTGCAAATTGCTTTATTTCATTCCATGACACTTTTTATTCAATCAAAAATTTTAAATGTTTTAAAATTTCATTATCATGTTGGCACTTAATTTTGCCGTCTAAGAGGTGCGTCAAATAAGATATTAACGACATCATGTGCAAATTGCTTTATTTCATTCCATGTCAGGTTTGTTGGTTTGCAGCTGCCAAGGTCACAAATCAAACCCTTATCTCCATGGCTTCAATTTCCTACCAATGATTTGTGTGCTCACAATTTTATTGATCCAAAGCATGGTACTAGGTAACCCAAGAGTTGTGGCTCAGTTGGTAAAGCAGACTGAATATGTGGGAAGAGCCAAATATTCGATCCCCACGAAACACATCTTTAAGAAGGAGTGAGGAGCCTTAACTGTGACTAAGTTCCAAATAGGATTAGCCTCATCCTGATAATAAGGTGGGGATACTTGGATTCATACAAAAAACAAAAAAGCATGGTACTAGGTTCCTTATGATCATTAGCGGGAACCATATTGCGTTATTCAAAAGATGGCTGGTTGGTTGCACATTCCTAATTTGATTGTATAAACTGAAAAAATGAAAGCTTGGATGTAACATATTGCTTTAGTTCGAGTTAATTTTTGGATCCTAATACAGCTTCACAATCATTAAATGGGAATTCAGGGATGACATTGGATCGTCTGTATTAACATTTATGATTACGTCTTCCTTGTCTTGTTGACATTACACACTTTCCATGGTTCTCACTTTAAACTATTGGGACAATATTTTCCTCTTAAATCCTAGTGTCCCTAGCTAGGATCCACTATTTGTCTGTCATTGGAATATGTCGGCCATGGGTTCCATGCAGATTTTGTTATTAGAGTTAAATACATTTTTCATCCCTAAATTATTTCTTATATTTTACTTTAGTTTTTGATTTATTTTTTGTATCACTTCAATCCTCAAATAATTATTTTGTCTGCTAAATCAGNCATTACACCCTTTCCATGGTTCTCACTTTAAACTAGTGGGACAATATTTTCCTCTTAAATCCTAGTGTCCCTAGCTAGGATCCACTATCTGTCTGTCATTGGAATATGTCGGCCATGGGTTCCATGCAGATTTTGTTATTAGAGTTAAATACATTTTTTATCCCTAAATTATTTTTTATATTTTACTTTAGTTTTTGATTTATTTTTTGTATTACTTCAATCTTCAAATAATTATTTTGTCTGCTAAATCAATTTTTTAAATGATTATTTTTTGTGTTACGAAAGATTGATTTGACGGATAATATAATTATTTGATGATTAAAGTGATACAAAAAATAAATCAAAGACTAAAGTAACATTTGTAAAATAATTTAAGTAGGAAAAAAGTATTTTGTTATTCCGAGTCAGTCACGTCTTAAACAAAATGAAGAGCTACGTGGGATTCTAGATAACCTAAAAATGGAACAGGAGGGCCTTACCGGATTCATTTAAAGATGAAGCACATGAGATTGGTTCATCAGTGCCCGCAGTAGAAATGTTGTCTCTCAAGGTAAGCCGATTACCTTATGCATGACATGTTTGTTCATATATGTTGTCAATGCAAATTGTCAGATACTCTCAGCCCAACATTAAATTTCAAATTCAAAATAAACTATTGAATTAACTAACCAGAATAGTCCGTATTGTCTTGTCAGAACTTTCAAGGGTTAGTGTTTAACCGTGGTGCACTCTAGAGCTTCAACATGCTGTAGACTAGTGCATAATTTTGCATTTTTTGTTTACTTGGCAGGGTCAACTTGTGAAAGAACAGAGCAGAGCAGTGACACTATCAGCAGAAGTAACGTAGCTTTCTGCACAACTTGAAGAGGTCAAGCAAGCATATGATGGTCTCACACGCTTGTGAAATATTTTGAAATAGGTATATCTTCCTTTGCTTCCTACTTTTAAAAGGAAATATGAATTGTCCAGTTTCAAGTCTTTCAATGGAAATGAAACCACCAATTCTAATCAGGAACTAGCTTTTGTGTCTTTCAATGCAACAGATGTTTACTAGTTATTCAGAGTTTAGAGAAAAGGAAACTAAAAGCAACTATGTGATATTCAAGAAACAAAAATAGCTACTTTAGTTTTGCCATGAAAAATAGCTACTAAATTTCAACCTTTGTTGAAAATTTTACAGCAACTACAAGATTTTGAGTTTGTGAGTATGTCTTCCTCTGGATGCAGTTGCTATCAGAGAAGAAAAATAGTTGCTATATGGTTCAATATGCACGCAGAAAAGAATACAGTTACTTCTACTTTTACTAAAGATAATTTCAACTCGTTTCTTTCTTTCTTTTGCGGAGTAAAAGTATAACTTATCTCACCAAGAATTCATTTCCCTTTTTTGAACTGGGCTATGGGGGCCAAAATGGGAAAAATATATATATATAAGAAAATAGTAACTAGGATGTGATATCCTTGTTGACTAATGAAAACTAGTTCTTTCTATCTTCCATTGTTTTGATCTTAAGCACAAGTTGTCCGCACTGAGATTGTACCTTGGCATACATAAGGCTCATGCACAAGAATTGCTCACTAAGAATTTTCAATTGCTGATATCTTGTGTTGATATTCTTCTTCGGTCATGTGTCCCTCTTTTGCTGTAACCCTCTGAGGAGATCTTGACTCATTTTCCCTCTCCAACAACAAGCTGTGGACAAGAGGCATCAAAGAAAGGCGGTTATAATGGCAGCATAAATTAAGTATAAATTGAAATATTGGTGTCTTGTCTTCAGTGACACTTGACACAGTCTTTGCCTGCTTTACATTGTATGGCAATATGTTGTGCACATGAAGTGTCAGGTATAGCACAATGGGTAATGGGAATGAAATGATGGACTATCTAAAATACATCAATAGGGAGGGAAAATCTTTTAAAAGTTAAAAGAGGAAATAATGTACTAACCTCTTCAGCTGGGACTTGTACATGTTATTTGTCCTTAGTGCATCAGCAAGTTTATTCTCAAGAAGCTTGATCTTTGAATTTAATGATAATCTTTTAGATGAACTTGGCAGAGAAGAGCGGTTTAAGACACATTTTATGATCCGCCTCCCTATTTTTTGTGCATTAAAGTAATGAAGAACTCTTACACTTGTGGAACGGGTGAAAGGGAAAATAGGGGGAATGATTTGGGAAGGAAGGAATGTGATGGGTGAAAGCTAGATTACCTTGTTGGGGAAGCTGAGGGAAATATGCCAAGAATGAAAATGGGAGCAATATTTGATTTCAATTCTACAAAAATCAGTTGCTCCAAATACTGAGAAACATATAACATAAATTAAATTAAGAGTATTTTAAATTACATAATTATGGCCTCTCACTGGATTCAAGTGTACCACAAGTATTCTTATTCTGCTAGTGACAGACAATGTCAAGAACCTTATCGCCCTTGCAATGCCAATTTTCATGAATCTAGTAAATGATGTAGAAAATTAATTTTATACATACCTTTAAGAGCTTTGATTCATTTAGGGAACAAGACCAAGAAGATGCATCTCGGGCTTTATGTTTTCTTACATCCTTCTCTTGTTTCAGCTCTTCTTCTAGAGTCTTAACTTTATCCAGGCTCTCTTTCTTCTCTTCTTGAAGAAAAAGTATCTTGCTGTGAAGCTGACTATTTAGTCTCCAAATTCAGGCAAGTTCAGAGCTTAGCTGAGCATGATTGTGACAAGATGCTTCTCTTGCAGTTAGATCCCATTCCAGCCGTTTACCTTTTTCCTCAAGGTCAACTTTGCTGCGCTTATAGTCCTCAAACTCTGATGTACCTTTCTCCATGGCTGACAGTCTTTGAACATGTAATATTTTCTCTGCCTTCAGTTCTTAATATTCCACAGATAGCTTCTGATTTGAAGCTTCCAGTCTTCTGTTTTCATACTTTGCCTCAATGATAGATCCCTTAAGAGTTAAAACTTCTTCTTGAAGAATTTCTGTCTTCCAGAGTTGTACCTTGAGATTGGAAATTTCATCTGTCACCTGTAGCCTCTCAAATTCAGAAGTTTTAAGATCTATTTCAAGTCCTCAAACAATGCATTTTAGTTTCTCTTCATTTGATTTTACACTTACCTCTCCTCAATTTTCAAATTCTCTTTCTAACTTGTGTTTCTCTCTCGTATTTTCTTTCTTCTTCTTCAACCTTGCGCCAATCACTCTCATACACAACAAAAACAAATTCCACCAAATGCACCACACATAGAGAGGAGGGATAGCTATATCTTCTTCTTTCTCACTTCATTATCAGTTTCCTAGCATCTTCCTCTTAAAATGTTGCTTCCTCTCAATTGTTCTCTCCTTTTCTCCCACTACTTTATCTCACTTCATGGATTTAAGATAAGGGTAATTTCATCACTTTATTTTTTTTCCCGCATCTATAAAAACTACGAAAATGAAAAAATAACATCTAAGGAGAATATTCCTAACGGCTATAGAGGAGAGATAAATATAAAATTAACTAAATGTAAAAAAGGTTGAAGTAATTTATTCTTAAATATATTACTTTCTTCTTGCTACAATAACAGAAGAAAACAAGCTATTTGAGGTAAGTTCTAGACTTATCTTCAATGATAAATACTTTTTCTATTGATAGAAAACAGTTTTTTTTTTTTTTTTATGTAAGATAAAAAAAAAATAGTTTTGGTAATTGCTAGTAAGGTATAACTACAATTAAGTATTATGAAGCAAGCACAAGAATTTGGAAGAAAAATAAAAGAATAAATTACACTTATTCCCTTGAGGTTTGTCGAAATGACACTATCCCATTCTTAGCCTAAAATTATACTCTACCTCATTTGACTCTTAAGACCAATAGCATCTTGAGAGATGTTTATAGAATATTTTATTTGACTATGATTTAACCACAGCTTGTTGAGTAGAAATATTTCTATTTTTATATTAAACCAAATAATTTTGTTTTGACCACATGTACACTGTATATATATCAAGATTTACAGTGATGGTAAGAAATATGACTAATTGTCATCTTCTTTATAGTCCAAACTCTCAAAGACACTCATCAAGTATTAATATTTTGAATAAAGATTAAATCATCAAATAACCAAGAATCATTCAAATTTATTTGTAGAAGATTTATTAGCTTTAGATAACAGAATAATATTTTATAAAGTAGTAGTATTTTGAATTATTCAGTCATTTTATACTAAGTCACCATCAATAGTTTACTTACTTGAAAGTTTATTAAATTTTGAAGTTTATAAAATGTTAATCTTCAATCATATTAGTGGGATGAAACTTATTTTCAATCATATGTATATTTAAGTGATTATAACTCATATGGTGGATTCTCTTTAAAGTTTACTAGACATATATGAATCAATCCTAAAAAATTCTAATAATTTAATTTTTTTTATCAACTATTTTAATTTACAGCTAGTACTACAATACATAATATAACACAACCAATCAAGGGTGACTGAACTAACATTTGATTTTGGTACTATTGCAAAAATCTCAAAATGTTAATTCAACCCGTGTGTGTCAAATATCTAAATAGTTGACAAGTTAAAGTTACAGGTTAAAAAAGTTGACTTAAAATAGATGATAATTTTGACCCAATTAAACTCAATTTATAAACTATTTGGGCGTTTAGCTCACGCTACGTTACTTTTTTCTAGATCTCACAACAATACTAAGTTCATAGACTAGTTTTGTCACATGTGTCAAATTAAGTATACATACACAATATAATAGTATTTATTGTAGAACTGGCTTTTACAACTATATATATGCTCAAATATTATTCATTGCAGGAAAAATAAGGAAAAAGAAGTTTAACTCAATTCCAGTGATGAAAAGAAAACAAAGGTAAAGAACATTTTAATTCCTGCAAATGAACGAAATGGAGGAATTTGAAAGGTGTACTCTATTTCCTGCTTCTTAGACTAGATAGCAAAATAATGCCAGAAAGATGAAACTAAGAATGGAATATGAAGGGCAAAGGAGAAATGAAAATGAAATTCAAATGATGTAGGAAGGTAGGAATAAATAGAAGACAAGCACTAAAAAGGGAGCTAGAATGAGTTGGAAATATGCTTTCAGCACATTGGAATGAGTTTGAAATGAAATATGATGTTTCTAATTTTAACAGAACAAAAAAGAAAGAAAACATAGTGAAACTTAATTTGGAATAGACTTACTCTTCTTCAGAATTGTAGTTTCCAATTAGGTTGGTATAAAAGTTGTACTTCCACAGAGGTCAAAGCTTTTGAAAGGTTGATTTCTGATTTTTCAAGTTAGAACAGGAGGCTGGGTTACTTAAGCCTTTGATGAGAGAATCTCAATATCAGAGCCCAAATGGTTGTTGGTATCGTAAGTTGGTGGGATTACAATTTACAAAGGAGTTTATACGAGTGGATTGGGATATGGAATTTGTTGTGGTGTGTGTGTGACTCAAACTGATATCATTCACTTTGTTTCTTTTTGACTCTTATATTGGAAAATAATTTTCCAGTCACAAAGAGGAGCTTTTGTTCTTTACTTGTTGTTTTACAACTCTCTCAATGGCTTTATTCTTTACTTGTTGCTTTGCTCATATAATTCCCAATGGGATTCTAATTGTGTCCCATGCATTACTTTCTTTGCCATTTAATAACTATATCAAAATAAGGATGCCACTTGGTCAGGCTGTTCATATTGATGCTATTCATAGATCAAAGTCACGGTTTTCATGTCTCCATTCTAAATTCCTTGCTTCTACCAGTGGCTTATTCAAGTCAAATTAATGTAATAGAGAAGCATGGGGTTACATCAACTCGTAAAAATAATAGAGACATGGCAATACACATGTTTATTGTTTACATTGAAACTGAATAAGGCCAGTAATAGAGAGGCATGTGATTGATCTTGCGGATGATGGTGGATTAGTAGAGTGAGTATTATAATTGAATAAGGGGTGGGTTCTTGATGTGGAATGTAAAAAAGGAAGGAGAAATAGTATTATAATACATATAAAATGAACAAAGCTTGCTAAACACAAGCCATTAAATAATTGAAAATGCATTGGCAGCTCAATCAGTATTAACAGTTTCACGTTGTAAAGCACTCTTCAGAAGGTGATCAAACATCAATTTCCAATATAAATGTTATCAAGCAGCTCAAAAGCGTCCAACAATAAGCAACAACTTTTTAAGTTGTATGAGATGCAGGAATCAACCTAAAGTGTTTGAAAACATGGTCCCAGTGCATGAAATTCAACTTTATAGGCCTGTTGAATTTCAAAATGATAAGCTTGAGTTCTACAAAAGCCTCCCAATCCCCACCAGCAAGTTGACATTACCTTAAGGAGAAATGTATGAGTTGCAAGAGAAGTATGAACGGCTTAAACTGTTCCAAGTAAATATCAAACTTGTTTCTAAAATTAATGGGAAGGACTTGACTAACTACTTGAGCAAGAATGCTCCAGATGGGCTGCCAAAGACAGAGAACGAAAAGACATCATAGATGGAATAATTAGAGGGTCTGTTGGACCAACCAGGTAATTTCAAAAGGCTAAAGTCGTGAAGATTTCTGTAATGTTCATTGTTCAATTGCTTGAGAGTGGTGGCAGTTATTTAGAAGCTTATCCAAACAAAGACTAGAAATGATCAGGAGTTTGCAACAACTGTCTTCCAACTTCTTTTGTATGATAATAAGGTATTCGACCATTCTCTTCATCTTAAGATGCTACACTTACAATTATGTTTTCCTCACTTGATGTCATTGTCATGATCATAAACCTAGTCAAGTAATTGGTAGTATAGCATGATCCTACGTGTCCTTTTGTGGCCAGTGACATGCCTTTTGGTTGTAGGCATCATGTAGCCAACTAATTTATATGCAACTACGTATTTAATTCATCCATAATCTAAAGCAGCAACAACTCTAGATAAGACCTCCAAACCTACACCACCCCAGAAAACACACATCCTGAATGTTCCAAAATTTAGGCTAGTTTGACCAGTCAGCCACAACCCAATGAAAATCTCAGGAATTAGGTAATCTACTATATAAACATTAAACAAAACACAAAGCAGGATTCTAGAACTATTAGCCACAAAACTGTCATACAATGTAAGAAGCACAGATGCAAGAGAAAGGGGGAGGAGGGATTTTGATCTACAAATAAAACATGTGAGCTGAAATGTAGAAGAAATGTCTCATTCAACATCATACATATTTATCCCAAACAAAAATCACAAATAAAATAAGTCCATGTTTCTCCTCAAAACAAATGTCAGGCTGGTGGGGTAACAAGTCTACTGCATAAATCATTCATGGACACAGCATTGGGCAACATTTCAAGCACCTATGATACAGAAGTCAAACTTCATAGATGGAACTTGGAAAATCCCAAGATATGGCAAGTCTTGATGAAACACATGCATGGTAGAATTGTGTGAACATAATATATTGATGGCACCACTAGAAAACGTTTACAATAAGCCTCTTTTGTAGGAGTGTGGTGACGGTGAGTAAAGCAATATGATATAGATAGATAAATATGATGCCAAGATTATAAGCACAGCACAACACGTTATATGTAGTTTTATTGCCCTACTGCTCACCAACAACCAAGCAAATGGTGGTCAAACATATGCTTTCTTATTACCAAAGTGAGTTGCAATAATTACAATCTTTTAAAATGATTACAAGTGTCAAGTAAGATAAATATATACAGGCAATACAATAATTATAAGGACAGCACTATAATCTCTACAATCATTTTGAATAATTTCCAAGAAAGTAGATAAAGATCACCTGGACTAGTTATAAACAAGTAATGCAGGTTATTGGACAAGTTTACAAGTTTATAATCTCATTAACATGATTTGACATCTCATTGTTTCCACAAAATGATTAAATGAAAAATATCAGATAAATGGAACCTAGGTGAAGACAAAGTACCTAGACAACAAAGGCATCGAGTACAGGGAACTTCTTGCCCAATCTTAAGACATTCCTTTTAACAATAGAAACCTTCAAGAACTCCCGGTAGCAAGCTTCATCTGTGTCTCTATTGACGTCAGGATAAATGATTTTCACGTCAAAGATCGACAGGAAAACACAACAATGGCCCCGAGTGTCTCTGCCACTCAAGACTGCACAAATCCTTTTTTGGTTCTGTTTAATGCTATCAAGATCTAAAAAGTAGTGGGTTACGTAGGCGAAAGGAAAGTAAGGCGTGATTATCTCAGAGAATACCTCATCAAGTTTTTGAAAGAACAAGAGTTCACCTGTTTTCGCCATTGCAAAAGCAAAGACTTTATAATTTTCAATACCACTATATCCATTAAAATATGCTTGTCTTACTCTTTGAACAGAAAGCATAACTAGGGAGTTTTCATCAGTGAATCGTAGATCGGATGCACATAATCCATTAAAAGGTGGGTGCAGGTTAAAATCAGAAAAAGTTTTCCAGATGGAGTACTCACAAATAGTTTTCCACCCTTGGGACTCGTGATCAAAGACATAAAAATTATGATCATCTAAACAGAACAACTTGTCGTGCAGAACAAAATGGACATACACAGGACAAGGGTAGCATTCGTCTGGTTCTTTTGGGAATGGAAAAGTGTCGTAGAAAGGAGGATTAGGCGCCTCACGCCAACATTTATCGGCGGGATCATAAACTTCAAAAGCAGGGCCTTTGGGCTCTATATATGGAATATATAGATTGGGCGAGCAATGAAGAATGTAAATGTTACCGTTAAGATTGGCCACCAATGCGAATTTCCCATCATTGAAGCTGCTATGAGGACCTTTCATAAGTCTATTGCTAAGTAAACTAACGAAGTTGCTAGGATGTCACTATTAAGTGTGACGTGTAAAATTATCTGCCAAGTAAGAGTAAAAGGCAATATCCATGTGTGTTTTGAGGAAAATTGGGTTGCATACCTAAGCCAAACATCGTTGTACATGATCCATTTGGCTGCACATCGTTTTCTTCAATCAAATCTTCAACTCTTCCCTCCTCGCTTCTAACTCTCCCTTCTCCTTACTCCTTTTCTCTCACATATATGAATCTTGGTGAGTGTTATAGGAAAAGGAAAATTAAAGTAATTTGGAGAGAGAACCCACTAGAAAAAAATAATCCATCCATTAAGATTTTGCACAACTTCGACAAGGAAAAAAATCAAGAGAACAGGTCGCTACCTTATTGTACAATATCACTCCGTACGAAAGCAGGATGTAGATTAATAGGTAGAAATAAGTGAGCAAAAGTGTTTCATTGATAATTTTGCCTTGTATTTTGGTATCATAAAATCACTCTCAAATTGCAAAAAAGTCACAGTTATATAATATGGACAAAACTTAAGTAAAGTTTTATAGGTGCTAGTGGTGCTGTTCCTCAATTAAAATATAACATATGTATTATTTTATACACTTCAACGCCACCTCAACATCACCTGTTATGTAACTCCGTTATCCCTTTCTTCTTCACCTTTCATGTTGGGTTGCATCACTTCACCTTCTCTATAATCACTACCGCATCTTTCAAAAAAGTCTCGCACTCAGTAATACTGACAAATTGGAACAGGGAACAGGAGAGTGAAAGAAGAAAAACAGAGTTGCTTGAAAGTTGAAACTTGAAGTTATAGCCGAGAAAATTATAGTGACCTACCATACCAGTTGAAGACTTTGAACTTGAACAATATTCATGTGTTTTCAAGGACTAGTAGTGAAGATAGAGTCATTGCTATTTTGGCTTGATATAAGGCAATTTTAATAGTCTAATTGCTGTGTTTGTCAATGAACTTTGCAGGTTACCCTGAAATTGGAACCCCTCTTCAAGCGATCTATTTCCTATGTGACCAAAAATGATTCTGATTTGGGAGATCAAGTGCTAACTTTTGGACAGCAACACGAATTTGCTGATATAACTTGGTATCCAAGTCAGCGTAAGGCAAAGTATAGAATTGATGACCGTGTACCCACAAATACATCCGGCAATGGGCTATATGATTTCATCCCTTTTCGCGCCACACGGTCGGATCTATTAGCCGCTGTTAGAACCACAGGTTAGCTTCCTGCAAGAAAAACAAAGAGACTAATGCTTACCTAAGTTCCATTTAGAGTCACACATGTGCACATCTAAACATGTCTTTATTATGAGTTAACAAGAAAGTTTTAAGTGAGGTTAATTGAGCCTGAGACGATGACACTTGTGCTAGCTAGTGTATACATGTGTGACTCTAAATAATATGTTTATAGAAACTACTAAGTTATACTAATTGTTCTTACAAATGCATTTCAAGATTTTGTATTTGAATTTAGGATCTGTTTCGATACTGTCGATGACTGGTTTTGAGCAACCTGCAGGAGAGAGAAATACGGTCAAAGAAGGCCGGAGCCGGAGCTCCGACGCCACCTCCGATGCTCAAGTTAGCAAGGTGGGCAAAGGGAGTGAAGAAACTCCAGAGAAAGAAGAGGGCTGAGAGCTCCTTGTATGTGAGCTCTGAAGAGATTATCTAGGAGATGCATACCTTAGCAGGGGTATATTGGTCTTCTTACTGTAACAATGGGTAATGAATATTTTGGGTATTAACAGATACCAAGTTATACCAACTCTTCTTAAGTTTGCATAAAATAATCTTTTGAATGACTAAAACCCAATTTATGTCTTTTCTATGCTTTCTTGTGACAGAGGAGAACCAAGAAGCCACAAGGGATGCTAATGGGAAGTGCCTTGGTGCAATCGCGGTGACTTGGATCTTCGCGGTCCGCCATTATGGGTTGACTAACAATGGTACTAATTCCTCTTACACATTCTAACAAACACTTTACGACCACTTTAGTTGTCATCTTTAAATTCGACTTTCAAATGAAAAAATCCTAACTTTTTCCGCTAATAATAGGTACACGTTTTACTGGGTACCCAGTAATTGGATTTAGCAACTGCTTGCAGTCATCAGGAACATGCCTAGATAGTTCGCAGGATGAATTGCTCACAGTGTGTCCTTGGGACCCCAGAATCGAAGGTCAATTCTTCCACCAAACAGCATTTAGCGTTGGCTTATCAGTAGTAAAGAACTTCATTGAAGATGTGCAAAAGCTAGTTGATTTAGAACCACTATCTTTATGTGGCCTTGAACTCAACAATGGAATCCTCATGCGCTATGTTAAAGCTTCAAGTGCCTATCTTGGAAAAACAGAGGATGCAATAGATTTTGACATCACCTACTACCGAAGCAAAGACCCATTGGAGCCTAGATTATTTGAAGACATTTATGAAGAAATTGAGCAAATGGGTTTGTTCAAATATGGAGGGTTACCCCATTGGGGAAAGAACAGGAACTTGGGTTTTATTGGAGCAATCAACAAGTATCCTGATGCAGGTAAGTTTTTGAGTGTGAAACAAGAGTATGATCCACAAGGGCTTTTCTCTAGTGAGTGGACAGACCAAGTGCTTGGACTCAAACAAGGTGTCACAATAGTTAAAGATGGGTGTGCTTTGGAAGGGTTGTGCATTTGCTCAGAGGATAGTCATTGTGCACCAAGCAAAGGCTACTTTTGCAGACCAGGGAGAATTTATGAGGAAGCAAGAGTTTGTACTCGTCGTGAGGAAGAATCTGATTTGAGAGCAGAGATGTGATGAGGTTTCTTCCAATCAAAGGGCAGGCATACAATATGAATCTAATGTTTGTCTTCTATGCATTTCCAACATAAAATAAAATAAAAGAGCCTCATAAAGGGCACCACAATATTATGTTAATTGACTATCCATTACTCATTGTCTACTAACTCATATCACTTCCTTCTAATGATTATATTATATGCTTATCCAGGTATAATATTTAACTTTCTTCCTCTAATAATTAAAAAAAAAAAGCACAATTTTTTATGATTATACAATTAGGTTACAATTATTGTCATAATGAATAAGGTCATTTGAAGATAATATTGTGACAGTGTTCTATATTTGCTTCATTTAATTATTTGCTTAGAAAAAAAATAAAAATAAAAAACTCTTCTAGTTATTTATTTGTTACGCCAAATATTTAGTAATTTACTAATTATCATGATTTTATTAAATAATTCATTCTATTAAGTCTTGTTGCGTTATCAGAGAGGATATCAGTTTGATTTTTCGTATAAAAAGATGATATTATTACCATTGCCAATAAGGATTTTACTTTGCTTAATGTTTTCTTGCCAGCCATATGGTATATGCTTGTTTATCGAAACAGCTTAAACAAGTTCAACGTGTCCTTAGCAAAATCTTAAGTAACTAATTCTAAACACGTCCAAGAGTTTATTGGTTCAATTATATGAAATTAAATATAAAATCTAAGTTCCCATTGGTGAAAAGGTAACTTTTTACATCAGCAATAATTTTTATATGTTTGATAAAATTTAAAAATATGATTTTTTTTTTCTTTTATATGATAGTGATATATGAGCTTTAAAATTCTACATATAAAAATAAAAAAAATTGAATGAATAGGATAACGCTATATACAAAGGAAATTAAGAAATTTTAATTTATAAATATAAAACAATAATAGGTCCAAGTTACTAGGTATAGTGATATTGTCTAATAGTATAATATTTCATATACTTTATAGAAAGTTAGGGAGTTAAAAAAAAAAATTGTTTTATTTCATTCCATGACAGATTTACATTTCATTTGGGCTAATTCAGTGGTCACTTTAATTCAGTGGTCACTTCAGCACTTCTCCTTAAGGCTTGCACTTCTCCTTAACGGACCCCATCAAAAGTTTTCATTATCAAAGATCAGCATCATCTCCAAAAATGGCCGAATGCAAAGATCATCATAATATTAACTAGCAGCAAATATGTTATAACTGAAGCTCTTGTCTTGATATGGTTGCAACTCCTTGCAAATCAAAGATCTCTGTTAGCTGGAACCACCTTCAGTAATTTGGCAAGGTCATACGACTTGAAGTCTTTCCCATAACATATACTCAGATCCATTGCTGTTTTCCCATCCTGAAATACAATCAAGCTCTACCATGAAGAGAATAGAGAAATGCCTTAATCAGTCTTTATCTTAACTTGACATAATCGATTTAAATTATGAAATCCAACTCGAGTTTTCTCATTTGACCACAAATATTATGTACAAGAAAGGAAGCAGCCAGCTTCATCAAATTAATTACAAGTTGCAAATTTGTGATAGCCTATAACCCACAAGAACTCAAAAATGTAAAAGAAGAACAGACCGACCAGATTTATCCTATATTTGAAAGCATTTCTTTGTTTTGAAAATTAATTAATGCTTACACCAGAGAATGCTAAGAATCACAAGAATAGAAATATCATGTGGTCAACTTTCACAAAGGGCCAGAACAGAGTGTTTGCTGCAGAATGTACAACGAAGTTACCTTAGTTTTCCTTGTCTTATCTGCACCATTTACCAACAAAAGTTTTGCTATATCTCTATTTCTGCTTTGAATGGCAACGTGCAACGGAGTCCAACCTTCCTGAAAGACTAAATTGTGAATATGCCATAGACAATATGTAAAATATATCATAATGAATAAAGGTAAGAAATCATCAAAAGAAATTTTCTTAAGAAAAAACTAAAATCTCACATTATCTGCGACGTTGACGTCAACCTTATATTTGATCAATAACTTCACCGTTTGCTTGGCACCAACTTGAACTGCATAATGAAGTGGGGTTGCACCATCCTAGTACAGCAACATATATATAAACTCCTAAGTGCTGTTAACACAGTCAACTACTTAAGACAGCCATGGGAAGAAGAATTTGTCCTCACCTTATCTTTGACATGAGGACTTGCACCTTTTCGTAGAAGATGGCTTATAACAGCTTCTTTTTTTCCTATAATTGCCTTATGAAGAGCAGTGAGACCTTCCTGTTCCATTAAATTATATAAATTAATGTCTACCCAAAATTTTGTGCACAAATGGACATACCTATATGCCAAAATATTAACCAACTAACCTTACTAAGAAAATCAATATCAAACCCATCTTCAAGCAGCTTATCCATGCAACTTATCTGCGCTGATAAGGCTAGAGTGTGCAGTGGGCTCCATTTTGCCTGAAAAATGGAGATATAAGAACTTAAGTCACTGGAAAACTGAACTAGAAGCTAGAAATCCATCTTTTCATGGTTAAAATGCTTGAAGAAGTGGGTTGACTTCTACATGTGTGCCTGTTAGCTGTATTTTTTCGCCTATAATATTGGACAAGATACTGGACTAGGAGAGATCGACCCAAAATTACAGACTTACCGTGGATAGCTTTTCCAAGTTAGGAGTCACATTCTGCTGCAAGATTGCTCTTTCTTCTGGCTCCAAAAGCAGTTCAACCTCTGCAATAATGAGAATATTTGTTCACAATAAAGAACCACTGTCTAAAGTCTGAGAGAATGCGAAATATGGATGATTGTACAAAGGGGTCAGAATATATTCTACGTGTCAAGCTTCTTTCAGCAGTTTTTCTTTTGTTGCTGGACGTATTCCAAGGACAGGAACATTTTGAGCTTAGAAAATATTAAATGCAAGGCAACAGGTACGAACCGATGCAAAAGAGAAAACACATTTGAGCTTCAAAGGGAGAAAACCAGAGGAATAAGAAAAGCACCTTTCAAAATATCCTCCTCATACGTGTTTCCTGAAGTTTTATCAACACTATTAATAGCTGAAATATTTGTCTCCTCCTCTTCCCAATCACTTTCAAAGCCATAATTTTCTTCTTCCTCTTCCTCGTCTTGATCTTCATCATCATACTCACTATCACTACCATCATCAGGTTCTTCCCAAGTCCCTTGTTGGGTCTGCAAATAAGATACTTCTCGGTTCGATTTGATTACACCGGTAGTCCTGACTCTATAACGGTCCTCAGCAACAGAGAAACCAAAATATTCTCTAATTGAACCCCTATATACTTTAAAGAAACTGGTGCTGCACTTGGGATTTATTGCACATTTGGTAACCAAGGCAGCAGGGAAGGAGATAACTTGATTAGGAAGAACAAATGCTGCAAATCCAGAACCCATTTCTATGTTAAACTGAAAGTAAAGAAGTAAAAGTTACATATAGTTGTCACTGAATCATCATACAGTCATTCTGATAGCGGATAAGGGTCTCCGAGGCATTTCCACAAACACATTGACTGCAATCAACGATAGCAACGAAGAACAGGAGGGAAGGAGAAAGAAATAAAAGGAAAAATCTTTCTGACTTCGAATGACGTTAAGCTTTGAACAAAGGCAGCCAGGGACCTAACTTGGCTTATGAAGAGAGAGGGGACAGAATTTCAGGAGCTCCTTAGAGAAGAGAATTGGTGGATGCCGTTGAGGGAAAAGGGGGAAGGGAAACGGGATGGAAGGGCCACTTCAGATTTTTTGGGTCTAGAAAACCCAGTTTTGAGAAATGGGTTGGGCTCTCAGTTTAGGGTCCAAAAGCTTACTAATCCAATCCTTAATCGTTGGTGTAATTTGTTGAATTTGGATTATTTTAGCACTTATTAGTAAAAATAAATAAAAATCAAATGATTTATAACCAAGTAGTATTGAGATTATTCTAAGGGTTTATGAATTTTTTGTTTAAATTCAAAAATGTAGTCAAAAGTATAAAAAAAAAATAAAATATTAGAAAAAAATGAGGGGTGCATTAAAAAATAAAGTGTAAGAAAATAATCAGTTGATTAAAAATTCTAACAGTTAAAATTTTGATAAAGCGCATGTGCATGTACCTAGATATCTATAGATTTATGAAAATCTCTATTCCCTTGATTCTTTCCTTAGTTCTATCCTAGTATACTCTCTAAAGTGCACTCATCATTTAAAAGATTTAGATATATGGCTTAGTCTAAAACACCCATACATAAAGATGGGTCACTTTAGCCAATCACTTGTTGCCACATGTTCAATAATTGTGTCCAATTGTATATAATTATGTACAGATTTTATAATTAACAGAATCAAAATCAAGTAGTCCCACTTATATGTTCTTTTGCCAAAGTAAAATTAAGCTAATAGTGCAATTTATATACAAGTATATATTGTTGTATGTTGGTACAAGAAATGTGACAAAAATTGATCGACTTTGTATAAATACCTGTCTATAAAGACGGGTATTGTAAACTTAGCCTTAATTAGGGTTTGTTTTAGAGTTACTTTGGAGGGGAAAGAAAATGAGAGGAGAGAAATAAAACTCTCATTTCCTTTGTTTGGAAGATTTATCTTAAAAAAAAAAAAAGACTGGTGGGTAAGATGCAACCCCCATATTTATTTTTTAGTTCATTTTTGTATTCCTCCAAATTGGAGAGTTTAGAGAGAAAAATGTTAAAATGACAATTATATCTCTTTATTTTTTTTAAAATTCCTCACCCCTTTATTAAGAAATAAGTGTATTATATTATTTAATTTTATATTAAATATGTCTATTTTAATAATAAAGGATAAACTAGTAAAAATATTTTACAATATGACTTTTTTTTTCTCTTATTTTGCTCATTTTAATCATTCAAATAAAGGGAAAAAAAAAACCCTCTATTTCTCTTCCCTTCCTTTCCCTCTCTTTCCTCTCATCTCATTTCCTTTCCTCCCACTTCAAACTCCCAAACAGACCCTTAGTTTACATGCAATCCCTCCATGTCCATGGCAAGTGGCTATTTTAACAAATTTATATATGAAAAAATTCATTAGCATTTCAATCATGAGATAATTACGGGAAAAAAATGAGATAATTATCTAATTTCTCTGTCAATATATCTCTTTTAATCTTTGTCATTTCTAATTCATTTATTCTATTTTTTTATGCTCTCTAGCTTTATTGTTTTGTATATTTAATTTATAGGTAACAATTTTCATTATGTGATGATGTGATCTAATATTGTGACACGATTCTGTCAAAAAAGTAACTCAATTCTTGAACAAATGCTGTTTCTATCTAATTTGTGGACTCTATTTTCAAAGGACTCTGATTTTTGTCCTTTTTTCTCCCCTAAGATCAAAGTAATTAAATTAAGAATATATGAAAGTGAAGGGCTTTTAATCAAAAGAAAATAGAGAGCCATTAAACAGAAAGAAACGGCGACAATAGTTATGAAACGTTAGGGCAGACATCAAACTATAAAAAGACTAGTGCTGGTGGAGATTTTAAAGTTTGCTAACAGTGAACAAGATAATAATTTGAAAAATATTGTCTAATCCATGCAAGAAAGAAAACAAGAATCTTGGGCTAGCCGTCAAAAAAATTTGTCCTAAATGACATTAAGTCAATGTTAAGGTGTATCTTTAAGATTGTTTGGAGGGAAATTTAGTCTTAATCTGTGAAAGCTAACCAATAATTATCTTGACGGTTGAAAAAAAAAAAAGGAAAAAATTGCTATGACAAGACATATAAATACCATAAATATTATTTATCCCTAATGTTGAATCCAACAACAAAAGGGCCCTCAATGATACAAGCATCAATTTATTTATAACACAAAAGCCAATACTTTGATACATATATCTTGTTCTCAAAAACCAAAACCACTTCTCCAGTTTTTGAAAACAAGAAAAAACAGCTTTTCCAACACACAAAACCAAACACTACCTTACTCATAGTTACTTTTCATGGGGCAAAAGTAACCTATTGGCTTTTACCCACTTCAACGTTGGAGCAACAGATCACAAAGCAAGACTTCTGCTTCATTTTCTCCAAAACCGAAAGGGCTTTCTCTTTTTCTTCCTCTGATTGAAACTCAACATTTGAGCAAAAGAACCCTTCTTTGACTTTGAACTCAGCTTCCTTTTTGTTGTCCTTGTCTTTCTCCTCTGGGGGCAAATTTGTCCTAATCTCGATATTAGAGAAGCAAATCCAGAATGACTTTTTGAACCGAAACCTATCTTTCTTTTTCCACTCTTTCTGGGCACTAACTGCATTGGTGGGTGCACAAGAAGGTATAGGTTCAGCTATGGTTGGCTTCTTGGGTTGTTCTATGGGCTCGTCTGAGGGAAGCACTTCGTAACCTTTGTTCTTTGAGTCCATTACTAGCAAGTGCTTCTGAGTTTAAAGACTTGGCTATTAGGACAGCAAGGATCAGTTCTTTGATCTCTTTCTGTTTGTCTTTTTATAAAACTCAGCACAGAGTTGCGTGTTTAAATAGTTGAGAATTTCTTGCAAAACAAGAAGTCAATACGCGAATCGAACTAAGCTTTAACGCGTGTTGAGGATGTCTAGATCCGAAGCGATAGCCTTTAACATTTTGGTTAATTAATTCTTAGCCATGATTTTGATGTATACATTTTGGTTTTAAAAAAATTGAATTATATGAGAAGGTGCCATGTTGAATGTGTAAGTAATAATATAGAACATTTTTCTTAGTGATTAAGGCTAACATGAGATGTGATTTATATATAAATTAAGGCCAACGAGAGATCTAATGAAAGTTCCTTTGACTTGCACCATAATTTCATTAAGAGCTATTATCTAGTACACCAGTGATAGAAAGTGAAATATTGACACAAGTGGCTAGAATTTCCTAGTTTTGTTTTCAGCAAACAAAAATTAAAACATGAATATTATTAAACTAGTTAAATATCTTTAGAGAGAATTATTCATCTAAAAGAAAGAATAATTTTATGGTTAAAAAAAAAAGGAATAATTCTTAAATTGATTTTCTCATATATAGTTCATGTCATATATATATTTTTCACAATTGCCTTTGCCCAGAGAGGTCATTTTAATGGTCATTGTGAGCAAAGTAAACATGCAATGATCACTTTAAACACATGTTGACCATCAATCAAAGCACATAAAAGAGGTCATTGTGACTAAATACCCTAATAATGACCATTCAAGACAACACTATAATCACAAGTTATCATGAACATTAAAGTGGTAGTTGCTGCGTGTTTGGTCATAATGACCATTTTTTTGTGCCTATTGACCAATGGTCTTTATATGTTTACTCATAATAACTACTAAAAAAATTAAAAAAAAAAATGATCACTCTAAGCAAATGGAAATTTTGAAAAATACATGTATGTTGCATGAACTACAAGAGAACCCACTAAGAATTTTTCTTTTCTTAAAAAGCTATGAATAATTCTCTCAATATCTTAATATAAGCTAATATATTACGTTTCAAAACATATTTTTCATATAGAATTATAAGAAATACAAAACAAATGGTACATGACTGATTATAAATAGTACTTTGAGTTTAATCAATAATCATATAAAGTAACGCTTTAAGTTCAATAATAAAATTATAAGAAATAAAGGATAATGAGTCATTTAACTTATATATAAAAGGAAAAAAAAAGAGTCATTTAAAAATGCGTTGAGTTTAATCATTTGCTATCAAGTTGCAGTGAGTTTGCACCTAGTCTTGTAAGATTAGCATTGGGTCTTGATTCTAATAGGTACTTGGTAGAGGAGATCCCATAAATTTTATTTGATGTAGTATTGCTTATATATATTTTAACATAAAAGTTCTTTTATATATATATATATTCTTGATAAGTATCTCATATCTATTTTATTATGACAATGAGCATTTGATTCAACGTTGAAAAACTCAGACTTTTCTTTAATTGCTTGGGTTCAAGACCATTGAAATTTTATGGTAAGGCATCCCATATGAATTTGGCATGGATTGATTTGATTATGTGCTTGAGCAACTTGTTAATCTTTGCATTAAAGTCTCTCTCTTTCTAAGGCTTTTGGTTTTGGAGCCATGGTGTGAGGATTTGGGTTGGGTCGATTAAGTCTTCAGCAATTCTGATTTGGGTTTTGGTTGTGGTATATATGTTTCTACCATGCTTCTCTAATTTGAGGCATTCAAAGGTTCCCATTTGGGGTTGGGCGCCTTTAGCATTCCTTTGCTCTTAGTTGTTGAGGTACTTGTTCCATTTGGTTATACCTCCCTCTTTCTTTGAAGAAGACAATAAATAAATTAGATTTATTAAAAATAATAACCATTTCTTTCCATCAATTCAAACATGTCATAAAGTAACTAATTAAGGTATTTTGTTTTGTTATTAGATTGATAGAATTTAGATTTTTTGGTTAAGGATATGGGGAGCAAAAATTTAAATTTAGCACCTTAACATTTTTTAAATCTTTAGACAGTGTATTTGTGTAACTAATTAAGATATTTTAATCATAACGATAAATACTTTATCCAAATAAAACTGTCTCGAAACGTTAAAAGCTTACATAACATTTTGAATTGTCACATCAGCATCTGAGGTGGATTTACTAAAGGAAAATTTATAGCAGTGGAAATATAAACCAAAAGAGCAGAAGAAACCAGTAGAATCAAAGCAGTAACTGCATGAATGGCAGATTTACTACCGCAGGACAACAACCCCAACCGGATCTCAATGACATTGACCATGGAAAGCATCAAAAAAATGCAACCCATGACTGATCCAACAGCAGAACCCAACATTCCAAACCTCAGCACCTTGAGATTGATGTGTGCTCTGAAAGCCTCATCGACATCATTACTATTGAGCAAATTGATAGCGAGCTTCAAGCCCTGAGCTACCAAGGAAGAGAATAGGAAGAAGCTGAAGTAGACAACCTCGAAGACAAGGAGCTTCTTGGCGACATCGATTCCAGCATCGCAGGCTGTCGGGTTCTCAAGGCTGTGCTGACCTGGAGTGGTGAGAGAGACCCACAAAGACGGCGATTGTGAAAAGGGAGTTGACATTGACAAGGCCATCGAGGGCAGTGACATGAACGCGTGTGGTGGATGCAAAGGAAGAAGAAGAGACTCTCCTCACGCTGTCTTGGTTGTAATACTCCTTTGGGTATAACTTTCTTAGGAATCTTAGTATTTTTTTTTTTAAAAAAAATACGCCTACTACATCTAGTAAAACACAATTGTTTTACAAAAAAAAAAAAAAAATTTTGCATCTTCTTCCTCACGAGGTTCATCCTTCTTCTTCTTCTCTACCTCCGTCTTCTTCCTCACGAGGTCCTTCCCCCTTCTTCTTCATTTTACGAAATTCAATTAGCACATAAGGACCAAATCGTAACTCATTATCATTGGCTAAAGTACAGTCCACGGCAACAAAGATAAGCAAGTTTAGCATAATTCTCAAACATAAGCGCCAAGCAATGGCTATAGTATTATAGGCAAGCTGAATTGCATAATAGAACAGAACCGTAGATATTGGTTTTAAGACAAGGGAATAAATTTTCTGGTCATAAATCGAAGACCCAAAAGTTCTTGAACCTGAATTTAAAACAGAGAAGGGGGGAGACCAGAATCTAGATTAACAATACCCAAGTCAAGTTTCATTACCGAGAAAACCCAGAATGAGGAATTGGAAGTAGGCGATTCTAGGTTGAAATACTTGGTTTCTGGCAGACGACGGCGACGAAATAGAAAACCGAAACAAGGGTACAGAACGCTTAGCAACCACTACATATTCTCTTGGAGGTGTCTCGGATTGGAGCTGATGATGCAATGGAGGTCCAGTGCTTCGAATCAGAAGAAAGGATGAGAGGGGGAGACCACGTCAGATGCTGATGTGGCAATTTAAAATGTCATATAAGCTTTTAACGTGCCACTTAAATATTTAATGGCGACACATCAACAAGTCCGTTACCTGTTAACATACCTCATTAATAGAGGATCATTTTGTTATGAATGTCCTATTTTTCGAGGACCAATTTATAGTTATCTATCTTTAAAGGACTATTTTATTAAAAATTTAATCTTTCGAAGACTCAAATGTAAGTTTACTATATATATATATAGTACAAAAAAGTTTAGGATAAAAAAAAATTATCTTATTTTAAAATTAAGCAATGTCACAAGTCTCAGTGAAAATTTATTATAATATTTATAGATTACTTATAAAAAAAAAATACTAATAATGAGATTTGAACTTAGGCCTTATAAANAACTTAAGCCTTATAAAATCTCTATTAAATTGTCTCAAAAGGAATATGAACGAGAATCTGGGGCTCGGAGTCACTAATTAGGAGTAGACTCATAATCAATTTGTGAACTAAGGATCATTAAGGAAGGTTAACCTAGATCACATCATATTATTCGTTTCTGTTCTTAAAATACATTTTTCTAAAATTTAATTTTTAATAATTGATCCCAATTCCCAATTTTATTTGTGGTTTAGCTCCTAATATTTCATTCAATGGTTACAGTCTCATTTCTCACTGGACCGACAGGAATCTTCAGTTTTCCCACTCCCACCAAAAGCCACATTCATTCCCTTGTAAGTTCTGAGTCAGTGTGTCGGTGTAATGGAATTCATGGTTGTATAGTACCATACAGATTTTTCAGATACCCAACAATTTATGACACAAAAGTCCATTTCTTTTATCTTTTACTTTTTCCACAAAAAGCCCATTTCCACAAAGGGGAGGGCTAAGCTAGCCCTTTTAGTGCTACATTTCCTCGTTAGAAAGGTTTGAGATGAGTTGTAGATGGATTTTATAGTGTAATTTTAGTATTATGGAGAAAATTTTAAAAAATTAAATCATTCAATATCATGAAAATATTTAAATAATTGATTAAATTTAAATTTAATAGGGTTAAAGAAAATTGACATAATTTAAATATGTTTTTCAACATATTTTTCTACACGCTTATAAATTTTANATTCCGAAGGTGAAGGTGGGAACATCCTCGGCAATGGATGTTTTACAATCCTCGTTTCCTCCTTCGAACGGCACGTTCCGGTCGGATATTTCGGATCGGGTCATGAAACCCATGTTGCAGTTCTTGCACTGGACCAAGTCCTTTTTCTTCTTGGATGTGTACCCGTTTTTCCCATGGGCTTCGGATCCTACCAATATAAATCTGGATTATGCCCTGTTTGAATCCAAGAACATTACGGTTACGGATTCGGGTACAGGTTTGGTGTACCACAATTTGTTCGATCAGATGGTGGATGCTGTGTATTTTGCAATGAAGCGACTCGGGTACCCGGATATCCGGGTCTTTATTGCGGAAACGGGTTGGCCAAATGGCGGGGATGTTGACCAGATTGGAGCTAATATTTACAACGCTGCCACTTACAACCGGAATTTCGTGAAGAAAGTGACAGCTAAGCCGGCAATCGGCACGCCAGCCCGACCTGGTTCGCCGCTGCCGTCGTTCATCTTCGCTTTGTTCAACGAGAATCAGAAAACGGGCCCGGGTACGGAGCGTCATTTCGGGTTGTTGTATCCAAACGGGTCACACGTGTACGACATCGACCTCTCCGGGAAGACGCCGGAGTCAGAGTTCAAGCCGCTACCGCCGCCGGAGAACAATGAGCCGTACAAGGGGAAGATATGGTGCGTGCCAGTGAAGGGAGCCAATAAGACAGCGCTCGGAGGGGCGTTGTCGTACGCTTGTTCACAGGGGAACCACACCTGCGATGCGATCCGACCCGGAAAACCGTGTTTCAAACCCGATTCGTTGGTCTGGCATGCTAGCTATGCGTTCAGCTCGTATTGGTCGCAGTTTAGGAAGTTGGGTGGTACTTGTTACTTCGACGGACTCGCCACGCAAACAACCAAGGATCCAAGTAAGTAATTTTGCTTATTTTGTGTGTTTTTTTTT
>QAOA01005930.1:41353-114656 GCA_003255065.1 Cercis canadensis
AAAAAAAAAAAAAAAAAAAAAAAAAAACCAACTTTCACTGATTTAGTCAGTGACAGTTGAACTCCTTCTTTATTTTCCCTTTGTGCCTTAAACCACTCTTTTTCCCACAAGCCAAACACCTTTAAGATCCAGTTTCTCTGGGAGAATTACCAAAAAAAAGTTCTTTTTTTAAAAAATAATCAATAGTTACTTATCATCATGTTATTAATTTCTCTTGTTAAAAACAGATTTTCCTGAAGTTTTAGTTTTTTGTAATTCTCCCATTTCTCTGCTCTGCAGCTTCTGTGTCTTCTTCTTACCCCACAAATAAAATAATGCTTTCTTGTTCTCGGGGGATTTAAATAGAGAGTGAGATTAAAGAAACAAGCAACAACAGAGCAACAATGGCTACCCTTCTCGTTCCTCTGTTTGTCTTCTCCTTGCTGGTTTCTATTTCAAGTAAGCTTCCTTTCTTCTTTCTTCTGTCAGAATAACAAAAACTGCGATCTGGGTTTTGTTTATTCTGGGTTTTTCTCTAACCCCTTTTGTTTCAGGCGCAGAGTTCTCAAGCCAACCAGGGGTCAACTATGGCCAGTTGGGAAACAATCTACCTCCGCCATGGAAATCAGTGGAGCTCATCAAATCCCTCAAAGCCAAACGGGTCAAAATCTACGATGCAAACCCAGAAATCCTCAAAGCTCTCCAGAACACCAATCTCCAAGTCTCAATCATGGTGCCCAATGAAATCATCGCCAATATTTCCACCAACCAAACACTGGCAGACCAATGGGTCAAATCCAATGTGGTACCTTTTTATCCGAAAACCTTGATCCGTTACCTCCTTGTCGGGAACGAAATCATCAGCAGTACTGGACCCGAAGTTTGGCTCAGCCTTGTACCCGCAATGCGAAGAATCAAGCATTCTTTGAAAACCTATGGGATTCCGAAGGTGAAGGTGGGAACATCCTCGGCAATGGATGTTTTACAATCCTCGTTTCCTCCTTCGAACGGCACGTTCCGGTCGGATATTTCGGATCGGGTCATGAAACCCATGTTGCAGTTCTTGCACTGGACCAAGTCCTTTTTCTTCTTGGATGTGTACCCGTTTTTCCCATGGGCTTCGGATCCTACCAATATAAATCTGGATTATGCCCTGTTTGAATCCAAGAACATTACGGTTACGGATTCGGGTACAGGTTTGGTGTACCACAATTTGTTCGATCAGATGGTGGATGCTGTGTATTTTGCAATGAAGCGACTCGGGTACCCGGATATCCGGGTCTTTATTGCGGAAACGGGTTGGCCAAATGGCGGGGATGTTGACCAGATTGGAGCTAATATTTACAACGCTGCCACTTACAACCGGAATTTCGTGAAGAAAGTGACAGCTAAGCCGGCAATCGGCACGCCAGCCCGACCTGGTTCGCCGCTGCCGTCGTTCATCTTCGCTTTGTTCAACGAGAATCAGAAAACGGGCCCGGGTACGGAGCGTCATTTCGGGTTGTTGTATCCAAACGGGTCACACGTGTACGACATCGACCTCTCCGGGAAGACGCCGGAGTCAGAGTTCAAGCCGCTACCGCCGCCGGAGAACAATGAGCCGTACAAGGGGAAGATATGGTGCGTGCCAGTGAAGGGAGCCAATAAGACAGCGCTCGGAGGGGCGTTGTCGTACGCTTGTTCACAGGGGAACCACACCTGCGATGCGATCCGACCCGGAAAACCGTGTTTCAAACCCGATTCGTTGGTCTGGCATGCTAGCTATGCGTTCAGCTCGTATTGGTCGCAGTTTAGGAAGTTGGGTGGTACTTGTTACTTCGACGGACTCGCCACGCAAACAACCAAGGATCCAAGTAAGTAATTTTGCTTATTTTGTGTGTTTTTTTTTAATTAAAATTTGATTCTTTAATATACATATTCAAATTTTCTTTCTTTTATTTTATTGTTTGATTTGATATTAAAAAAAAAAAATAGCACACAAGTTGGGAATGAAAATTAAAGAAAAAAAAATTCCATAATACAATGTTCAACTTTTTCGTTTAATTTTTTTTTTTTTTGTGATAGCATAAATAAATGCATTCTAGCACATTATTTTCAGAAAAATTCAGTTTAGTCTTCAACAATTTTTTAGTTTAATTTCTAATTTATTGGAGTTATCATAATTAAACAATCGTATTTTATTACCAATATCACCACTCAAAGAAATTTAAGTTAATTAAATAGAAATTTCTCTCTCTCTTTTTTTAGGGAATTTTCAATATTATATAANATATAAATCTTATTTATTTATATTTTTCATAATTATACTTACATATTTTTTGTTTTTCTTTTTAAGGTTATGGATCTTGCAAGTTCCCAAGTGTGACACTTTGAAGGAGCAAATGGAGTTTCAATACTCAACACTTTAATGATTCTTTCATTGGCTTCTACCACAACCATCATAATTATAGGGATTTGTAACCCACATTTTGATAGTCAATTTATTGATTGTTGCTTTCTTTTCATGAATGCAAGTTCCTCCACTAGGGAGCACTTTCACCTAACAAGGAGGAACTTGCATTGATGGATTGAAAGACATTGTCCAAGTCCAAGTGGGTCACCCCAATTTGACACTATCAATGCTTTGAATAGAATAGGCCATGTACTTATTATTTACTATTTGGCCATTTACTTTATTATAGTTTACTCATTTTCTAACGGCTATATTTGGCCAACGGCTATTTGTGATGCTCTCTAATCTCTATCATATCACTTTTTGATCACTTTTTGGTAGAGGGTCCTTGTTGTGTTACCTTTTTGTGAAACATTGCCTTTTCATTCCTAGAATTGTTCCTTTCAAGATAATTGATATATTGTGTAAAATGTCAGGGTTTATTTATTTATTTATTTATTATTCCTTTGTTTAGAAAATAAAATGATTTCACAAAAAAAAAAAAATGAAAATGTCAGACTTATATCATTTTTCTTTTATTTAATAAAATCAAATTGTCACTTTTAATAATTCAATGTACATCGGCATAATTATTCTACACTGTTCTTTGAGAATGACCAATTGATATTGAATGCTCTAATTTAAAGATTTGAAGTTCAAATTTTATACAGGCAAGGAGAATGAGATTATTGAAGAAAAAAAAAAAGGTTTATCTAAATTTTATACATTTTTCATCTCTTAAGTTTCAATAAAATTTTGTTTTCTTCAACGTCATCAAATTCCTCCCAACTGTCAACTCTATCAATAAGACTAATAAAACATGATGGCGTGAACATGAAATTTTTAATTCATAAACTTGTCGTCATATTCCATTAAACTAATTGGCGGAGTTAACAATTGGAGTGAACTTTGAGGAAGTTTTGAAATATTTGGGTTGTATTAAAAACTTTAAAAACATTTGGAACGAAAATAAAATTTTTTTAAAATTGAAGGGGTGAAAATGCACTTTTTATCTTTTTATTTTTAATTATTAAGGTTATGAATCTAAGATTTGAAGTGTGTTCGTAATAGAGGTGGGTAACAGGTCACTGATTTTGGAATCCAACCTTTTTGTCGGGTCAAAATGGGCTGGCTCACCGGACTCGACCAATTTTACCAGCTCTACTTCGTAGCACAGAGAAAAATAAGAATTGAAAAGAAAATGCTTAGTTATTATTTTCCTAAAGAAATTATTTTATTTGCATCTATAATTCATTAGTGCTTTGAAAGACTTTTTACTGTCAACTACGTCTGTTAATGAGTGGTCATTAAGAGTGTATGTGCGTATGGTGACCACTATTTTATTCCTTCTGATCAGTGGTTATTGTAGACTACCAGTGGTCATTCCTACAGCTCACAGTGACCAATTTCAGTAACAACCATAGTTAATTTGCAAATGGAGTGAGGGAGTGATGGAGAAAAAGGAATAAATTTGGAAACAAACGGATGAATGCATGTAGGACAATGAACTAACAAACAATGGGATGGGGCCAAGGAAGCCACAAATAATTATTTTTTTCAAGACTATAGAAATAATTGTCTCAAAATTTAATAATTTAAAAATATAGTTCATGTGGGTCTAGAGTGAATCTTATTTTAAGTTTTGGTGCATCTAGTAAAATTTAAATATTATAATATATGTATATATAAATGAAGTATATATAAAATTAAGTGTAAATAATGTAAAACTGCACATAGGGTATATATGTTTAATATGGGATAATGAGAAAAAAAAATTTACCCGTGAAAATTTTTGCACATACAAAAGAAAAATTGCTTCTATATTACCTTTTTTTTTTCTTTTTAGGATTAACATGGAAGAATCTCTTATAGATAATTTTTATTTTTATTTTTAACGATATTCTTTTTATATTTGTACAAATTTTCACTAATAATATAATAATTTTAAGGAGGTTTCTTAGATACTTTTAGTATTTATGTAGTATGTCATACTACATAAGAATAACTAATAAATGAATGACATGTGTACAAATTAACTGTTTTTTAGTTTATTTAAAAAATTAAATAAATTATATTTTATATCTAATAAAATATAAAAATTATGTATATTTGTCACGTCAGTGTAGTATAACATACTTACGAAGTATCATAGAATCCCCGTAATTTTTATCTATTTTTTCATTTTGTAGTTATTAGTTAGATAGTGGTTGTGTCAATTTGCATAGCCAGCTTGATGAATCCACTCCCTAGTCAAGTTGAAAAGTGAAAAGAACCCATTCACACTAGAAAATGATTATATTCAAGAGAAATTGCCCTCAAGAAATTTACTTCGACTATATTATGCATACTCAGATTTATATATTTCTATGTTTAACTTAATAATAATATGTTAAGACAGGGTATAAATAAAAATTAAAACCAGAAAAGGTACTACGGATATACTCAAACCACCTTCTTGCCTGAGCTAGCACCAAACTTGGCCAGATAACAGTCTCTCTTTCATGTTAACAATAATAATAACATTGTAAGAAAATGCAATTCAAAACACTATATCTAAGTATTAGTAATACATTATCAAGACAGAGATAAGATTTAAAATACAATAAAAATCAAAGTAAAAAGTTTTACATTTTATAAGTAATCCAATCTCTTGTGATATTGAATAATTAAAGTCTGAATTTAACATCTAATTGTTTTAGCATACCTCAAGCAATCACTATAGCATCTATTATAATGAAACCAATATGAAGAAAGATCTCTCTTACTTTCACATTTTTTTTGGCACTCCTTAGTGCATTTTTTTCTTCGTTCTCCTCTTTGATTACCCATCCACAGGAACAATAGGAAGTGGAGTAGAAAAAGGAGAGGGAGAAGAGACTTGGAAATGATATGCATACTTTGAATGCACCACAACTAGGAAAAGCATTATCATCACCATGGGTTTCTTCATATTGGACCAACATCTCTTACTTTCATAAATTTGTATTGTATAAGAGCTAGTTACTAACAATATGCTATTTGAGCTCTTTAATAGGTCAATATTTACCAAATGACTTGTGACTGAGTGATATTAAAATCGACTTCAAGACTTGTGAGTTATATGTTCGAATTCAAAATCGTTGCCAAAGTACTAAAAAAAACAAAATAAGCCAATATTTGAATTTTCAAAATATTATTTATATGAGTATTTTAATGATCACATATTTCAATCAACCAAAAGGACGTGTAAAAAAATGATAATAACAATAATAAAGGATTATCGTGAACTTTTAAAATGATAATTATTTGAACTTTTTTCAGTAGCTTTTTACTAACATGAAAGTTGAGATCAAAGAAAAAAATCCTATTACCACAACAAAACACAAAGCCCCCTTTCAACATATATAGAAATACAATTTCAAATAGAGAGATAAACGTTACTTGAAATAACGATAAGTGCTTCAATGGGTTCAAGAGCCAAAAACCAGAAATCATCTTGAAGAACAATGTTAAGCTCATTTAACAAACAATCAAAATTATTTGGCTTATGTGTTGCTCATTTCGCTCATGATCCTAGCTTATTGAGTCATTAGCAAGTCGAGTAATAAATTGCTCATAAGCTGACTTGATCATTGCTGTCCTTACGTGGGCAATGTATAAATGATTTTAATTGTAAAGATATTTATCAACTATTTGGATTGTTTGACTCATCTTGAATAATTCAGTTTTTTGATATTTTTGTAATAGTACAGAAATTAAGAATTAATTTCATCACCTATGATTGGCTGTGATAAATTATGTATCAACACAATAATAGCATTGTGTATTATAAAACTTGCTGCTTAATAAAAAGTAATAGACATAAATGTTTGAATATTTAAAACTTGATATTAATTGTTTTCCATCTTTTTGTTATTTTTTTCAAATAAAATACTTAATAAGGTGAAGTGTAACAAAATTTCCCTAAAAAGGTTTGAATTGTCTAGGAGTGATTCAACCCAAAAGCATTGCACACCAAAGTTCTTTGGGCTTGAAGAGTGAACAAAGCATAAAATACCTTGTACTGAAATTTTAATTTAATTGAAAAAGTAAGGGCATAAGAATTCAATCTCCCGACCTTTTAGTCACCTGACCAAACGGTCAAAGAAGCTTTGATATCATATCAAGAATTGATTCTATCTAAAAACTTAAATTATTATGTGAAGACCTATAAATAATTTTATATCTAACATGAATGAAACAATTACAAAGGTGGATAGTCTATTTGTTCACGCTATCTAAGAAAAACAGAATAAAAGCACAAGTAGATCTCCCAAAGAACAGTAGACTACCAACAGAAAAAAAACGTAAGAAACGATTGAAGAGAGTAAAGGGTGAGTGGCTCAAAAATAACTTAGTTCATTTACAGCGAATGGTTTTTGCTTTGCAAGCCATGCATTTGTTGTAGCAGTCATTATAAAATCTCCTATATAAACGACTCCTTTTAGGCCTTTGAATTGCACAATTCTCGTAGCACCCATTCCTACATTTTGCATCGATGCCTTTCTCGATGACTTGTCGGTGAAGATGAAAGATAGATGATATAGGAAAAACACGTGAAGCAGATACATACTTTGTCTGCAGAACAAGCAGCGTGAGCATTACCAGCACCATTGCTTTCTTCATATTGAACGAAAATCTCAAACTTCTTCCATAGATAGATTTTGTGTTGTAGTGACAGATGAAGTCAAACTACATGGGTTCAAAACCCTTCAATAAGTTGCAATTTTAATAGAACTATTATAAGATTATAACAGAACTACTATAATAGTTCAAGCAACTAAAAGAACGTTTTGTTGTAATCAAAAGTTTATTCCTCTATCTTTGATACCTTTTGAGACTCATGAAATTTGGATATGCATTACTTGTTGCTTTATTTGAAGTTTCTGCAGAAGATTGTTGGCAAGTGGAGCTATCAAAAGTGGATAGCGTAAAACATATATGTAGAACAAACATAACATAAGTAATAAACTGGAAAACCTTAGTTTTTTTTTAATGGTTATGGCATTAAAATTTCATCAAGGGTTAAGTGATTGCAAGTAATAATTCTTTAATTACACTCTATATGTTAGAGTAGTTAAAGTATATCAGGGTTGATGATCCGACTACATATCAAGGCCACAACTTAGAGCATTTTTCAAGTCAATAAAAAAAAGAGCATTTTTTTTTTTTTAATTATAACTAGCCTCTTGCCATGCGCAAGAGCATGAGTATTACCAGCATCATTGCTTTGTTCATGTTGGACGAAAATCTCAAAGTTCTTCAACAGATAAATTTTTGGTTGTACTGAGAGATGAAGGCAAAGTATATGGGCTCAAAGCCCTTAAATAAATTGCAATTTAAATAGAAATATTATAATAAAAATACTATAGTGTTTGTAATAATCTTGTGTACTGTTTTGTGCACATAAGAGTATATGTTTTTGGTTTTTTTTTTTTTTTTTTTTTTTTTTTTTTTTTTTTTTTTTTNAGTTTTACCCTTTTTTTTTGTGTGTTATTTCGTGCGAATATGTTCTTGAGCTAGCCTCCAAAGGGATTAAAATGACTCTAGGGGGGTTTTAGGGTTTGTAGGACAACATGTATTAATAAATAATATTATCATGTTTGAAATTCACTATATAATTTCATTGGCCAAATCATCTTGGTCTGGAATTGATGCAGTACATATATATAGATTTTGTGTAAGCATACCCACTAGTGTGGCCCTATAATGAGTACAAAGCAAAAGCCTTGCTCTTTGGATTGAGAAAGCCAACATTAGCTTGCTAAAATGAAATTTTTTAACAGAAAAAAAAAAGAAACTAGATTAGTTCAAATTAATATAGAAAATGGTGAAAAGCCAAGAGGAGCAAATTTGATAGTATTGGATGGTCGTTTCAACATTGGTAATCCAATAAGAAAAGATGCAAAATTAAATTGGATTAATAGGTCACCATGACCCAGAGATGCTTATTTATTGGTACCAAAAAACAAAAAAGTTGAACCTCTACCTGCTGTTAATGTGGGTTTATTAAAATAGTGAAAATAAAAATTGCACAATTGAATCATGATTATATATACCTCATGTTTGACTGAAAAATACATCAAATAATGTGATAAAATGTAGGTTATTAATGGTGAGTTTATGGGTTGATTGAGTTGTGTAATCGTTCTCTGTAAGATAATTTGCATCTGTCATAGTGCATTATTGTTAGCCCAATAAATTAGCATCAAGCCCAATATCCAGCATGGGCCCAATGTCTCGCTAGGTCACAAATTCTAAACTCGATAAGTCTTGGACCCGGTTTTTCTGTGATCCGCCACCTCTTGCTTTCTGTTTCCTATAAATAACCTCATTCATTACAGGTAAGGGAACCTTTTTTCTGGAACCATCATTTACAAGATATTTGAGATTGGACTGACTTAACTTAAGCTTCGGAGCCCAGAAATAAAGCCCGAACCCCCTTTTTGTTATTACATATTTCAGCTCAACCCGACCTTAAAGATCAACCCGACCTCGGATTCAGGCATCGTCAGTATCTTCGCCCTATCTTTCCTCTACTTGACCTATCCCTTTTTCTTCTTCACCACCACCCCTTCCTCTTCATATTCAATCTCTTGATGGTCGTAAAAAGAAAATAGAAGATAGCTGCGCGCAAGAGTGCAACGAAAGGTGCCAAGGTTTTATGGGTCGTAGTTCATACGGACGTTTTTTTTTTTTTTTTAAATGCTGATTTGAATGCTTGAATAGATCTCCAATAACAGTGTGCCTGCCTGGAAAGGTTTGAAATTTTATAATTGTAATTATATATATAATTACCAATCTTCAAAAGTAGGGTTACGCTACCACTCTTTCAAAACTTTTATTATTATTATTATTAATTTTTTTATTCATAAATGTAACATTTTTTTTAGGATTCATTGCAAAGCTCTCATGAATTTGATTGGTCCAGATGAGTCAACACAATTAAAAAATATTTAAAGGGCATAAATTGTGTCATACAAAAAAAAAAATTCTAATTTAATTTTTCTAAACTTTTTATGATGGTCTAAATTATGTAGTGTCTAACTGTTTTTACCCATACTCGGTTTACTATATATGGTCCATGAGAGCTTCTTGATGAGCCTTAAAAAAAATGAGTTACTTTAGTCTAAAACAAAATTTTTGAGAGGGATGTATAGCAAACCAACTCTATACGTTATTGACAAAAGTGACCATGATAAACATTATTATATCATTATTGAAATTTAAAAAACCTTGTTAGCACCACACACGGTTATCTTAGGCATATTCATGCATTCGAATACGCATACTTCATAATAATGCTTATATGAGATAGCGAAAGCTTTTTTGCACTTGGTTTCGCACTCTTGCACGCACTTGTTCATCTTTTGTGCTTTGCTGATATGAAGCATGAATCTGCACAAGTACCCAATGTGAAAAAAGAATACTCGAACTTTAATGCTCAAGTCAAATAGGACCAAGCTAGAGGTAAACCAATGAAAAAAGAATACCCGAACTCCGAAGCTCAAGTCAAATAAAAATAAGCTAGAATTAAAGAGAAGTATAGGGAGTGTTTGATTCTATTTTTTTTTAAAAAATTATTTTCGAAAGTAACCCTCTCTTATTTTTGTTTTCTTATTTTCAGAACAATATTTTGAGAATAAATTTTTAAAACATGTAAAGAAAAACAACCCTATCAAATAAGTTATTTTATTTTATTTTTTTTTAAAACAAAAAATAATTTTTAAAAATTGAAATCAAACATACCCACAAGTATCTTAAAAGATTGATCATTACCTCAAGGGGCCTTTTATGTATAGGGTCCTTAAGGGTGGAATAGTAATTTCGTTGGATGGCTGTATTTGAGCTGGATATGAAAGATGGGCTCAAGTGTGAGCAATGGGTCTTGGCCCTAACATATATCTACAGATTTGAAGTTTGATATGATGGAAAACAACCAGCTTTTTCTATTGGATCAAATCAAACAAACTTGGTTAACTAGTAGAAAACCACATCAGTAAAGAATATAGGATTCGTAAAGTAGTGCAATAGTTGAGTGCTTTCATTTTTTCCCACTACAAGCGTGGGTTGTTTACCCTAGCAACATCAAAATGAAATAAGATTGAAAGAAAAGATGGAACCAATTTAAACACTTATTCTCATTTGACCTGCTCCATAGCAAAATGTGCTAGACCATTGCACAAAATTGCTCCATAGTAGCTAATTCTAAGCCATTGGCATGGATTGGTAAGCTAGTCTAACGGAACTTTTTCATTCATAACCAGTTTAATTCATGAGCTTTGAACTGCGTTAATTTTATTCTTAAATTCCCAAATTATTATCAATATGCTTTGCTTCTCTTATGATGAAGATGATACATTTTTGTGCACAAATAGATTCAATTTATCTTTCAACAACACAGGCTAATATTTTGAATATAAAATTGGTAAAACAACATCCTTGAAAGAAAAACTAAAAACAAATATAATTTAAATGATAGAAAGCAAATACAGCACATTATCTAGCCAAAAGACCAAGAAAGGTATGGAAAACACAATTATGAAGAACATAATTCCTGTGAAGAAATTCTTTAAATAACTTAATTCTATGCCACCCTTACAATATTCTTTGATGTAGCTAAATAAATGTCAATAGCTCATACCATGGCAAATCAACCTTGAGGAAGATCTCATCTTGTTTGCTTCATAGTTGGTTGAGTAATAATATATACACTAATTTTTTTGCACAACAATTCACAACTATATTATTTGGCAGAATCTGAATTGGACTACTTAAGAGTTTTTATTATTATTAATACTACGAATATCTTCATTTTTTTCAATTGAGCATAAGACTTATCTCATTCAAGAGTTAAATCAATTATAATTTTTTTTTTCGCAACAATGCTCTTACTGGGTTTGAAATCTTTGACCACAACTAAGTAGAACAAGTTCAAATCAGAATCAGTCATGGAATATATACAGTTTGTGAAATATTGTCCCAAAAAGTATGTACATATTATTACCCTAGCTGATTTCACATCCCATTCATAAATGACGCGATTCTTCTTGCTTTGTTTCAGTTTTTCTTGCCTGCCCAAAATATTCTTTTAAAAAACTTTGGAATTTTGAATGGGCCAAGGATATATATCATAAAATTTGAATTCGAAACAATATAGGATTATGAAATTTCAAACCTTTTCGGGGCCACAAGCAGTTATTTCAGACTAATTCATGCACTCAAATATACATGTTTTGTAATGATGCCTATACGAATTACGACCCATATAACTTGGGCGCCGGTTTTTGCACTCTTCCATGCACCTCTCTACCCTTTTTTGCTTTGCGATTACCAAGAGGATGAATAAGAGGAGGAAGTGGTGGTGAAAGAGAAAAAGAGAAGGGTGGATTAGGGGAAAGATAGGGCAAATATGCATATTGTGCTTCAACTACAAGTATCACAAGCATTAAGAATACCATTGCTGTCTTCATGCAGACTCCTTATACAATGGCTGTTCTGCTGGAGTTGATGGCAACTATAAGTTAAGGATTCATGCTCTTATATACTTTCAAATTGTTATATATATGAGTGGAGATCTAGTTACACTGAATATAAGAATTGAACACTTAAACTCTTAAATAACTTGCAAGAAATCTTCAGAAAGTTGGTCAAGTGTCATAAATTATATGTAAAAAATAAGAGATTTAAAATTTTATGAGATAATATATTATTCTATATCGTAAAAGTAGGGTTGATTTCATGATAACTCTAAGATAACTATATCAACTACTAAATTTTGTATTCGATATTTGAATAGTTTATAAGAAGTTAGAGAGTTCAAACTTTGATACTATCATACAAAAAAGAAAAAAAAAACTAAGTTGTATAAAGAAAGTTAATTAGGTGGGAATTGAGTTAGGTAGAGTAGAGCTCTCATACAGCTTCATAAATTTGTGTGTATATTAGAGTTGTACAGCTAGCACTACTCATACTAACAAAAAATGCTAAACAAGATGTACTCCCTTTCCCAAAAACTATACTATTGTGGACTTAATTAAACTTGAGCCAATCAAATTAAAGTTTTAATTCGATCTTATTTAAATCTATAAGATAGAGATCTGCTAACTATACCCACTTTGACGTGATATGGTGATAGGAGCTGTACATCTAATATAACTTCATGCTAAAATAAGAAAGGCAAATATCTTGGAACAAAGGAACAGGTAACTCACTTAGCTGCAAAAAAACAAATTCTGAAAATTTTGAATACTGCTTGATATCGAGCTAGAGTCTATACAAATAGCACGCGTGAACTTAGACTGAATGAGAGGATACCACCTAGCTAGAATCCCATGTTCAAGTTAGATAAGGAGCATGCTAGAGATAACACCTGGGGTCCCATGTTCAAGTTAGATAAGGACAATGCTAGAGGTAAAGGGAGGTATACTTAACTGTCAAAAACTTAATCGTACCTAAAAGGGTCCTGATCGGATGAGATGAGAGTATTTGGGTTGGATTTGAACTTTGACCCAATGGAAAACAACAAACTTCGTATGAGTCATAGATAAAAAGATGTGAAATATCACTACTCATATCCTATCCATAAAAGAACAAAACTTGCACAGTCCAAAAGTGAAATTCATCATCAACAATCCTAGTTAAATAACTATTCTAGCCAAGGACTATTTCTCCTCCTCAAACATATTCGCTCTGTTTGAGAGTTTGAAGTGAGAAGAAAAGAAAGGAAAAGAGAGGAGAGGAGAAGAAAGAGAGGGAAAGGAAGAGAAGGAAAAGAAAGAGATTTTCTTTTTATTTGTTTGAATGATTAAAATGAGCAAAAAGAAAAGAAAGTGAAAGAAAAAAAAATTTTATAATTTTACAAATTTATCCTTTATTTATAAAATTTAATAATGTTATCTAAATAGTGTTTGAAAAACAATTTGAAAAAATAAATAGAGGTATAATAGTAAACTTTTTTTTTTCCTCTCCAAACTCCCAAAATTGGAGAAACACAAAAGTGAAGTTAAAAAAAAAAGTGAGATTTGAGGTTACCTCTTGATTTCTTTTTTTTTTTTTNTACTCTTTTCTTTTTCTCTCATTTCCCCCCAATTTTAACTCTCAAATAAATCCTTATAGTCACAGCAAACAAATTTTTTGCCCAATCTCTTCGCATACTTCCTTATACTCTTATTCAAATCAAAGTCACAATATGCACTTCAATTAAGCTCATATCTGTCAAGAAATTATTCTTGCCCACGGTAATGTGAGATTTGAATTGTATAAAAATAGTTTAAGTGAGTTTAGTTGAAAGTCAAGCAGATTTTAGTTAATTTGTTTGTTTTGGGTAAGCAAAAAGAATTGAGAGCCAAATAAGTTGGTTGATCTGAAGTGAGGTGCATTGCAATTTGGTTTGCTCTGACTCTAAGGCAAGATGCATTGTAATTACTAATAGAAATCGAATTGAAGACCCAATTTTGGTTGAAGTGACTTGATCTTGCCAATTTAGTCTAAAGTCTAATTAGCTAGCTAACTTTTGTTTTTTGGTACATGATGTTAAGTGGATAGAACCTAATATATTTGAAGTAAGTATCACCTACTCAAATTTGGAGCAAGGATGGCTTATTTTAAATTTAGTAAATTTGACTATATCCAAAAGATATTGTTAGGCTAAGCTTCTTAGGTTAAAAAAAAAAAAAACTACTCAAATGTCAACTAAAAAAACAAAAAACAAAAAACAAAATATTACTTAAATATTTTTATCATTAAATTATAATTAATAGTTCAAAATCTAATTAAATTCATCCCATACAAAAATTAATTAAATTCAATGTTTCTAAAATATAAATATAAAGTAGTGTAAATAATTTTATCTAAATTATCTAAAGTTCGAATCTTGACTCAAACACAGTAGCAATCAGGGCTAAATAATTGTTCTCCTAAATACATCAACTCAATATAAGATGTGTGTTTTTAAGATTGCATAGAAAAAAACTTAAAAATAATTAAAGATATTTTTACTATTCAAATAAAAAAAAATGGTGTGAATAAATATTATGCATATGACTTAAATCTATTTACTTCCCTATAAAAAATNTAAGATGTGTGCTTTTAAGATCGCATAAAAAAAACTTAAAAATAATTGAAGATATTTTTACTATTCAAATAAAAAAAATGGTGTGAATAAATATTATGCATATGACTTAAATCTATTTACTTCCCTATAAAAAATCTAATTCCGTGGGCGACGCCTACATTCAGGTATCAGAAGATAGTTTTGGTCAACACAGAGACAGAATATTTTGTTGAATGGATGAGGTTGCGATCTTATCTTCATCTTGACAACGAGCAAATCTTGTCGTCTCAAGAAAGGTAATCCAAGCAATCATAATTTTTTTAAAAAAAAAACAAATTCATTTTTATTTACTTTCTATAATATAATTATCTCTTTATATTTTCCTCGAACATGTACACCTAAGCCAAGACTCCTCTACCGTCGTCCGTTGCTTGTCTTTTATTATGATTTTTCTCCCACTACGTGTTCCTTTGGCCTTTCTATTTTGTTTTCCAATGCTTGTCCTAGTGGGTCTCCTATCCTTACATAATTAATTGGGATCTCAAGAAAAGAAAAGATTCAGTAGGCAATTTCACTCCTACAAGGAGTCCACTTTGGTTTGGTGTGTCAATGTCAAATTATATGTCATATACATCATTACATGTATAAGAGTAGCCAATTAGCAGTCAGCAGCTCAAATAATCTGGCCCTTCTCGTCTCCCAAAAGTCACCCAAAAGGATCTAGAACCCTATCCATTACTGAAGATAATTTTGTTTTCCAACCAAACCAAATCAACCCCTTCTCCCAGTTCAGTGTTTTGCTCCAGTGATTCCACAGCTTGTTAATGGAAAATTGCCTCCACCGCCACAGAATCCTCAATCCCCCATCTTCCCCACTCTTTTCAGCCAAAACCCATAATTTTTCTCCCAGACCCACCTTGAAATTCTTCACCAATTCGCCCTGCAAGCCACTGAACAGTGGTTGTTTCTATATTAGGCGGAGACCCGTTAAGGTGAAAGCCAGCGCCGGCGCCGGCGCGAGTCACTGCGAGTTCGGTAGCCTGAACTCGCCCTTGGAGCCGAGGTCGCTGGTGGGTAAGTTTCTGAGCGGTGTTTTGCAGAACCATCGCCAATTGTTTCATGTTGCTGTTGGGGAAGAGTTGAAGCTCTTGTCTGATGATCGAGATGCAGCAGTGGCTCGCAAGCTACTCAACTCTGATTCGGATGAAACCTTGCTCCATAGGTTTGTGGCTTAAATCGCAGTAGCCTTTTGGTTTTTTTGACTCTGCTTTTGTTGGACCTGGCTGTAGTAAAGTATCGATTTTTATCTACGAATTCGTTTGATTAACTTTGTAAATCGTGATTAATTAAGCTACATAATGTATTTACTTGCGTTATAATCCATCTCTTATTAAAATCTACCACTTGAATAAGTAAATTGATTGATGACTATGGAAAGTTTTAATCTTTGTGTCATGAGGTTTTGATCTTTCCCCTTGTAGTCGTAATTCCTATTTTTCTGGTTTCTTGGGAATAAGGTATTATCTTTTTATGAAATATGAGAGCTACATTTATCTACTGATCTTTTTTACTTAATTGGAATATATATTTCAAGTCATTGTGGTTGTTAGGTATCACTGTAAGTAAATGTAACAAAAGGAGATTAAACCCTCTTGTGTTCCTTTAGAGGGCTTGACGTGGTTTGTTTCCTTTTCCACTCTTGATTAACGGATGGTCCTGATTTGCATCAGGACCTTTGTGTTTAGTAGATGAATTGAGACAGTGCTAGCTAATTTTACTGATCTTATTCTTTATTCTTTCGATGAACTTTGATGGTCAATGTGTGGAAAACAAACTTGCGGGTTTGGGGTTCAGTCAAGATTGGATTTATCTTGTGCAGTTTGACATGATATATTGTTTTCTTATGTATTACATAAGATTTGAAAGCCAGAAATCTATTTATCTAACATGAAAACTGTTGCATATCCACCATTGTTATTATTTGGTATGTACTATTTGCACATCACCCATTGCCTTATTTTATAGGCTTTTATATAATCCACTATGATTGATTCCAAATACCTGAAAGTCTGACTGGCATTCTATTAAATTGTTACTCTTTATTGCTTCTGTATTATATCCTCAAAGACAATTTCTTTTTCATGCATGCAAGACTGTGGTCCCATTGATATTTTTCAACAAATTTTTTGTCCATGAGGAAAAAAGGGATTGAACGAGTCTTGAGTTGAATATTAATTTTCTTATATGGGCAAAAATTAAATTAAGCCCTGTCATGTGTGGACTTTGGTACATGGAGAAAACATGTCTTTGTATTTTACACAGAGTAAACATGTCTTTGTATTTTACCTTTTATGTAATGCCCAATCATTCAGACAAGCTATACTTAGTAATGGCTGTGTCTTTTATTTATATTCAGGACCAGTTTCGATCTTTTCTTTTGCCTGGTTTAGATGTTTTTATGTGTGATTGTGCATGTATATCAATATATGTAGTCAGATTGATAGTTAGCTACTGAGTGGTTAGGAAATTGGAACTTTATTGGGGAGTATTTGTTCAATGATTCTTTCTTCTTGGATAGAATGGTGTATTGATACATTTGGTTGCGTGGTTAAGGTCTACTACATTGCCCCTGTTGGCAGTGGATCATTATGTTGGTGGAGGATGTGAGTCTGTTCCATGCTGTTTATAATTTGGTGAGTATGACATCAGTGATTTGTCAAGTGAAAGTTTAGCGGTCTACAACATTGAAGTTGTGCTACCAGCAGACCTGGTGTTCAAGTAATCAAACTCTTTCTATTCCTTTTTTTTTGGGGCACTCCCTAACATTTAATGGAAAATTATTTGGTTTTTCAAATAAGCGGACCTTTCTTATGGGACTTGAAACTTTGGTCGCTGAGACATTAATGTTTTTGTGATTAGGGATTTAGATCATTTCAGACCAGATTTATTGGTTCCACCTTCCATTTGGTCCTTTTTTTGTGTTAAACTGTTGGCAGTCACTAGAGTGGTTGGGATTATTTGTTAAAGTTGAAATCTTCATATTTTGTGTTTAGGTAATCACCATTTCTAATAACTGTCATTTGGTTCATCTCCATACCTGCGAACATTGGAGGAGCTTACTGGGAAAAATGGCATGACTAAAAATAAAATTTAAGCTTAAATGGTTCACACTTGTTTACTATCATGGCATTAAGTTTCCAAATGGTTTAAAGAATTTCAGATCTGAGTTGGTTTAGTTTGCTACCTTTTGAATATGGGCTTTTCCCGGGTTCATTTCTTTTTCATCTGTATCACCCAGTAGGAAACATCTTGTAAGTTGCTTGAATTAGGTGTTTCATCTTTATGGACTACTAGACTTGAGCAGTTTCTGCATGATTAAGCAAATTGGGGTATTGCCTGGCATGAAATTTACACCCTCAAATAAACTAAATTGAGAGTGATAGTTAAATCTACTTCTTAAATTTCTTGATGGTTAAATGAATTACTTACCTGTAGTTGAAGATATTGATTTGAACAAGTTTTAACTTAAAAATTTTTCTGAATGCCAGGAGGATTGCACAAGTAAAAGAGCATGAATGTCAAACTGCTGTAGAGGATGTCATGTATTTGTTAATATTTTACAAGTTTTCTGAGATCAGGGTCCCTTTGGTTCCAAAGCTTTCTAGTTGTATTTACAATGGCAGGTTAGAGATATTACCTTCTAAGGACTGGGAGCTAGAGTCGATTTACAGCTTGGGGATTTTGGATATGATAAAGGAACATGTGACTATTATGACTGGCCTGAGAGCAAATTGTAGTGTAACAGAGAGTTGGGCGACGACTAAGATTAGGCAATTCTTACTTGGCCGGATATATGTTGCATCTATATTATATGGTTACTTTCTCAAGTCAGTTTCAACGAGGTATCACCTAGAACGGAGTCTATCCTTGTCTAACCATGATCTTCGTAGAACTTCCCACCTGTTTCAGGATATGTGTCCTTATGGATTCAAAGGTGTGATCTTTGGCCGCATGAGTAACATGCAATCTGTAGGTCAAGGGTTAATCCAGCAGGAGGAGATAACTGAAGATATAAAATGTTATATAAGGGGCTACCTAGCTGGGTCATTGCAGAGATGTGCCAAACTAAGATCTAAGGAGGCTGTGAATTTGGTAGAGAGTCACAGTTGTGCTCTTTTTGGGAATGAGGGCGTGGTTGAGAGTGATAATGTTGTTTTGACTTCATTTTCTAGTCTCAAGAGGTTAGTATTGGAAGCAGTTGCTTTTGGATCATTTCTGTGGGAGACGGAAGATTACATTGACAATGTATATAAGCTTCAGGACAGTTAAATAGTAGAAAGGCACTTATTGCTACATAACAACTTGGTTGTTGGGCGAATTACATGTGTATATATGGCGAGTTTTGTTCTCAGCTTTTGATTTTTGGGTTATCTTTCTATTGTATATAATACATTAGCTTTGGGTGATGTATATTATAGTTTGAACACTTGGTCTTTCTGTAAGTTAGCTAAGATGCTGAATCTATACGGTGAACAAGGTTGTTCACTCAATATGCATCTATGATTCTACCTATGTATATTCTGCAACTTTCTATATATATAATAGTTATGATTTCTTTAGAAAAAAGAATTTTGGAATTGCTTATTTGTAGAGTTCCAAATGTATTTTGAAGGTTCTACAAGTATTTATAGATTACCTAAGGGAGTATTGCTACTCCACTGGATTCGGGTGAAACTCGTGCTCTGAAATTGGTGTTATTGCAAACATTAAAGAAAATCACTATTCTTGAAAACAAATGGCTTTTAGTGACTTATTTTTTTGTTATCTTTGCAATGATACTAATTTTAGGACGTGGTTATATTAGAACCCCCTCAATAGAAACAGTGGAGTAGTGCTACCTCCCTTTTGAGGAGGAGGTTGCATAGGAATCACCTAGTAAGAATACTACACACCAGCTATGGTGTTTTGTATGTTTCTTTTCATTCACCCATTTCACTCCTTTGGCATATCAAGGTGGTTGACATGATCTGCACTGCAGCACATAGTGTGGTAGTATAGAATGCTATGGCTGCAAATTGAGCAAAATTTGAGGTTTTTTCCTCTGTCAAACTGAATTAAATTCTATTTCCTGTTTCTTGTCATCACTTGCAAGTAACTCCATCATGTTTCCTTTACTTTTTCTTCTGCATGTTATGTTACTTAAACTTGTTGGCGTTTCCATCATTTGCCATCGCGTATACCCATCTTCCCTTCTTTACTCATCATTCGAAATTGAGTAGGGATGTGCCTCGATTAAAGGCCCGACCCGAGCAGACCGAAACCAATGCAAACGGGTGGTTTGAATTAGTTAAACGGGTCCATTCGTGAGGGATCTTTAAGGAAAATCTAGTAATATTTAGTTGGGTCGGTTAAACAGATCTATCTGGGTAGGATTTTTAAACTTGGTCGGGTCGAGTGAGAAAGGTAGCTAAAATTGACCAACGGGTACTCACTTTTGTAAGTGTCAATCTCTTTATGTTTCTTAATCTGCCTGCTTGAATTATTTATCCTTTTGAGGTAGAGTGACCAAGTGGTAGGTAATCCTTTTGTCAAAGAAAGCATGTAATAATTGTGTGATTTTAAATAATTCGAACTATTTTAATCTTAGCTTTATTAGAAGAATGATGTCTTAATATAATCTAATATGAACTGCACTTTNCAATTTCTTGCCCTGCTCTCTTGGTGAAAGATGAAGGAGAAATTGAAAAAAGTTGGGTAGAATTGGGTTTGGATTTGGGTCGGTGTGAGATGAGGAGGTATCGGTTGAAAATAGAAATAAAAAACAATTTTTAATTTTACAAACCAAACATAGTTTTTAAAATTGAAAATAAAGAAATAGAAATGCATTTCAAGAAATGAAAACTGAAAATGAAAATATGAAAACATTTTCCAAAGCATACGCACCCTAAATTTTTGGCTTCTCCAAAATTATTTTCTATTATCATGCAAAAACAAAAACATTTTGCGATTGATGGCTTGCTTCTTTATTTTTTATTTGTACTTTTGGCTATGACATCATTATTAGTGTCAATTGACCAACGGGTACTCACTTTTATAAGTGTTAATCTCTTTATGTTTCTTAATCAGCCTGCTTGAATTATTTATCCTTTTGAGGTAGAGTGACTAAGTGGTAGGTAATCCTTTTGTCAAAGAAAGCATGTAATAATTGTGTGATTTTAAATAATTCGAACTATTTTAATCTTAGCTTTATTAGAAGAATGATGTCTTAATATAATCTAATATGAACTGCACTTTTTCTAATCTTTTTGTTTATCAAAGATAATGGGAGAGGATAAGAAAGTAGCACACATCAATTTAGATATGATACATTTAATATTGGAGACTTGTGCAGCAATCCATATTTAGTTACATTGTTTATTTATTAAAATTTTATTATACCAATAAATTAGAGTTATCGGTGTGATTCTTGGAAGAATTAACTGGCCAGGTTGTCGTGGTTGTTCACATCGATGGAACATTATTAATGATTGAACCTTGGTGTATTGGACACAAAAGTTTATAGACTTTAGAGAGAGAAAAAAAAAAAAAAGTCACCAAATAAGTTATCTGTTTTGTCGTCTACTGCTACACTTGAATCTTTGAAGTTAGTTTGCGAAGAGACTAGCCTTTTGACCGAGAGTATCTTAATTACACAAGATTTATGCAATGACTAATGTTACGTCCATTATTAATACATATGCCTTGCCTTACCTTAAGAGTAGTATGGTTAATTTTGGCCAAAGACCACTTAAAAATATTTTAGGCTTAATTATAATTTTGGTCATTTTATCTTACTTGAACTTTTTAGTTCTCATTCTTTAAAAATAAACTATTGAGTTCTTTTGTATTCATAAAATGTATAATTTTTATTTTTTTGTCTTTAAGTCAAATTAGGTTTATTTCAAGGTATACAGTTATCTGATTCATAATCACATCATTCAAATTAAAGAGTTACGTCTTGTGAACCTCCTCACTCAATTTCAATTTGATTTAACGGTGAATGAGTCTATATTTGGTTAGATGAAAACCTATGGTTTTGGTATTTTGGGTTGAGTTTTACTGTTAGATTGAGTTGAAATTGAGTGGGGAGGTTCACAATACGTAGTTCTTCAATATAAACAGTATGATTATGAATCAGAGAATTTTACATATTGAAATAAACTTAACAATTTTGACTTAAAGATAAAATGACCAAAATTGTATATATATGAATATAAAAGGACTCAATAGTTTATTTTTAAAGAAGAGGGACCAAAAAGTTTAATTATTAAAATAGGGAAACCAAAAGTATAATTAAGTCAATATTTTAAATAAGGGTTTATTAACCTTTTTCTCTCCCATTCCATCATTTTGCTTCTACATCCAAACATATTTTACATAGGGGTGGAACCATGGGTTATTTTTGAAAATGTTATGTTTTGTAAGTAGAAATTTAAATATATTCCCTCAAATTTTTAAAAATTTTTAAATATGGATGGCCCCTAAAAAATTAGATGTATAGTAATTATTTTTGGTCATAAATAGATAGAATTAGATTTTTTTAATTGAGAATTTAGGGGTATGAGAAATCGAATTTGGGACATTAATCTTATTGAAAGATTTTTGAACTAGTTGTATTGTGTGTGCTTGTGTCTTAATTTTTACATGAGTGATTAAGAGCATTGTTGTTACTATAAGCTTTTTTATATTAATTAAGTTGTGACGTCAATAAAATGGTTGTGGCAATAGGATAGGCCTATTATTAAATATGGAGTAATTGGTAACCTTTTCTATATTAATAAAGTTTATGTTTCAAGTACAATATGTTATTCATCCTATCTAAGCATAACTGATAAAGACCTACTTATTGTTATTAAACTAAATCATTATTATTAAATAGTGATTGTGTTAGAAGTTTGATACAACTAAATTTGGATTGGCCCATTTGATTTTGTTAGTAAAATATCCCTTTTTTGCTGCCCCACATAACTGAGCATGTCGCCTTATATGTGGTGCAGTCACATATTTTATGATTAGATAATGTATTAGATATCATCATTGTGAATAGACAAATGAATTTTCTCTAGTGTTGCCTTTGAACTGCAATTGCTTCAAAGCATAAGACAACATCTGGAGAAATTGACTAAAGTTTTGTTAGAACTTTGTATTGGAAAATACTTCGATTGTTTAATCTTGCAAGTTTCTAAGATGATGTATGCTAAGCAACAACTAACCCATCAACTAAGTACTTGGAAACTTCTCTACCCAATGGGCTTCAAGGGTTTACTTAGTATATAAATTAACCAGAGAAAGCTGACTTTGAAACCTTCAAAACTTTCTGACCTATTTGTATACGGTTTTGTATAAACATTTCCTTCTGCTTTGTTTGCCTTCTTTGCCAAATTTCCTCCATCAAAACCTCTACTCCAATGTTAGTTCTTCTTCTGAAACCAATTATCTTCGCTTCAGCAATATTATGGAGTTTGTTAACTCGTTTAATCTTCTCCTCCATTGCTTTCCTTCTTGTGATGTTCATCCGAGCTTTCAAAGTACCCGGTGAAGCCATCAATGAAGGATTCCAGCAAATCACAGAGATCGTTAGGGCATATTTCGAGTTCATCTTCCATATGATGATGAAAGCAATAAGTTTTCTGGTCTCTAAAGTGTTTGATGTTATCAAAGATAGTGTTACAGGATCAGTGGGTGTTACAGGGTCTGTGGCTGGGGGTCTTGCTGAGAAAATGAAGACTTCATTGGATGAGGTTCTGAAAGATGTACCTGAGCTATTGAAGGAAATCTCAAACTTGATATCAAAGATGGCAAGGGATTTCTGGGAAAATTCTAGGGAAGCTGTAGGATATGTAACAGAGAATGCTTGACTTTGTTAATTTAGTGGTTCTGTGATTTGTTTTCGTCATTTTGTACCAATAACACTGGGAATTAGCTAGTTGAATGAAGACCTTATATAGATACATACAAATTTCTGTTTTGTTTTATCGTTATTAGTTTTTTCTGTGTTTTCATTTTCTTTTTCTATTAGAAGCTAAGGGGCTGTTTGCTTTAGCTGTTTTCTGTTTCCATTTCCAGTAAAAATTGAAATTAGGTTTGAAAACATGTTTGGTTCAATAAATAAGAAATGTTTTCATTGAAAACAGTTGGAAACATTTCCTAAAATACGCTGTAAAATGAAAACATCAAAAAGATGTTTTCAGTTGTAACCGGTGGCAATTTTATCATGTTTTTTTTTTCTTTCTTTCTTCATCACATTGTCAGTCATTGCTTTGGCTCTCCTTTCAACTCCTCCCCTCAGTTTGATCCCATTCACCTCCCTCTTCGTCTTCCAACCAATGCTTGTGAATACAAGCATATATGTTTTGTACTAAATTGCAAAATCCTCACAGTTGTTCAAAACATTATAGCCACCAAATCCTTTTTCGAGAAGAAACAAAGCACGGTGAAGAACATCTTCAGGTGGGTCAGATAAAGCAAAGGTACAGGTGCCTCTTTTGAGCTTTGGCAAAAAAAAAAATGTAGGTGAGACACCATACTCAAAGATGTATAGTTCACCTCCAAAAAAGGAAGCAATTCAAGTAGAAGACATGACACTGTTAAAGAAGGTATGCAGCATTGTCTTCTTCCTTCTAGAAAATTTTAGAGATAGCTAGAGTAAACTAGAAGACTCTAGAATGTTTTAGAGTATACTAGCATGAGCTAGAAGGTGCTGAAAAATTCTAGAACATCCTAGAAGGTGCTGGAAGGATGAAGAAGCTTCTAGAAGATTCCAGAGCATCCTAGAACCTGGATGAAGGAACTAGACAATCTTAGAAGACTCTGGAGCTGTCTAGAAGGTTCTAGAAACCTTGAGATATGTTGTAGTTTATTCTAGAACTTTGTAGCTTATTCTACATGTGTCTAGGCTAGTAGTTCCCACCTCCTCCATCACCTATAAATAGGAGTAGCTAAGCTTGTTTTGTGTGTAAGAGAAAGTGAGGCATCTCTTTACATGAGAGTGGTGTCTTGAGTTGTGAGCTTTCTTTTGAGTGTTTGTACTTCTCTTCAAATTGTGAGTGGTCCTTGCAAAGTGTTGTAGTGTCTTTTATTGTGGGTATAATACAAGTAATTTGTTTACTTGTTTGGGTCCAATCTTAGTAAATTTAGAGTTGCATACTCTAAATTTTACTCAACAGACACCACCATCAAGTCTTGACTGGTCACCACATTTTGGGCATGAAATGTCGGTGTCATGAGAGGGAGATGAACTAACCAGAAGATGGTCTAGCACAGTTCCTATGCCAATTTCTTGCCCTGCTCCCTTGGTGAAAGATGAAGGAGAAATTGAAAGAAGTTGGGTAGAATTGGGTTTGGATTTGGGTCGGTGTGAGATGAGGAGGTATCGGTTGAAAATAGAAATAAAAAATAATTTTTAATTTTACAAACCAAACATAGTTTTTAAAATTGAAAATAAAGAAATAGAAATGCATTTCAAGAAATGAAAACTGAAAATGAAAATATGAAAACATTTTCCAAAGCATACGCACCCTAAATTTTTGGCTTCTCCAAAATTATTTTCTATTATCATGCAAAAACAAAAACATTTTGCGATTGATGGCTTGCTTCTTTATTTTTTATTTGTACTTTTGGCTATGACATCATTATTAGTGTCAATTGACCAACGGGTACTCACTTTTATAAGTGTTAATCTCTTTATGTTTCTTAATCAGCCTGCTTGAATTATTTATCCTTTTGAGGTAGAGTGACTAAGTGGTAGGTAATCCTTTTGTCAAAGAAAGCATGTAATAATTGTGTGATTTTAAATAATTCGAACTATTTTAATCTTAGCTTTATTAGAATAATGATGTCTTAATATAATCTAATATGAACTGCACTTTTTCTAATCTTTTTGTTTATCAAAGATAATGGGAGAGGATAAGAAAGTAGCACACATCAATTTAGATATGATACATTTAATATTGGAGACTTGTGCAGCAATCCATATTTAGTTACATTGTTTATTTATTAAAATTTTATTATACCAATAAATTAGAGTTATCGGTGTGATTCTTGGAAGAATTAACTGGCCAGGTTGTCGTGGTTGTTCACATCGATGGAACATTATTAATGATTGAACCTTGGTGTATTGGACACAAAAGTTTATAGACTTTAGAGAGAGAGAAAAAAAAAAGTCATCAAATAAGTTATCTGTTTTGTCGTCTACTGCTACGCTTGAATCTTTGAAGTTAGTTTGTGAAGAGACTAGCCTTTTGACCAAGAGTATCTTAATTACACAAGATTTATGCAATGGCTAATGTTACGTCCATTATTAATACATATGCCTTGGCTAGTATAGTTAATTTTGGCCAAATACCGCTTAAAAATATTTTAGGTTTAATTGTAATTTTAATTCTTCTATTTTAACAATTTAAACTTTTTGGTCTTTATTCCTTAAAAATGAACTATTGAGTTCTTTTGTATTCATAAAATATACAATTTTAATTATTTTGCCTTTAAGTTAAAATTTTTAAGTTTATTTTAATGTATAAAGTTCTCTGATTCATAATCACACTGTTCAGATTGAAGAGTTATGTCTTGTGAATCTTTTCACTCAATTTCAGTTCAATCTAACGGTGAATGAGTCTAGNGTTATGTCTTGTGAATCTTCTCACTCAATTTCAGTTCAATCTAACGGTGAATGAGTCTATATTTTCAGTTAAATAAAAATTTGTGATTTTTTGTATTTTGGACTGAGTCAATCAAAATTATAATTAAGCCAATATTTTAAATAATTAAGGATTTATTAAACTTTTTCTCTCCCATTCCATCATTTTGCATAGGAGTGGAACCATGGGTTATTTTTGAAAATGTTATGTTTTGTAAGTAGAAATTTAAATATATTCCCCCAAATTTTTAAATATGGATGGCCCCTAAAAAAATTAGATGTATAGTAATTATTTTTGGTCATAAATAGATAGAATTAGATTTTTTTAATTGAAGATTTAGGGGTATGAGAAATCGAATTTGGGACGTTAATCTTACTGAAAGATTCTTGAACTAGTTCTATTGTATGTGCTTGTATCTTAATTTTTACATGAGTGATTAAGAGCATTGTTGTTACTATAAGCTTTTTTATATTAATTAAGTTGTGACGTCAATAAAAATGGTTGTGGCAATAGGATAGGCCTATTATTATTCTAAAATATGGAGTAATTGGTAACCTTTTCTATATTAATAAAGTTTATGTTTCAAGGACAATATGTTATTCATCCTATCTAAGCATAACTGATAAAGATATACTTATTGTTATTAAACTAAATCATTATTATTAAATAGTGATTGTGTTAGAAGTTTGATACAACTAAATTTGGATTGGGCCATTTGATTTTGTTAGTAAAGTATCCCTTTCTTGCTGCCCCACATAACTGAACATGTCGTCTTATATGTAGTGCAGTCACATATTTTATGATTTGATAATGTATTAGATATCATCATTGTGAATAGACAAATATATTTTCTCTAGTGCTGCACTTGAACTGCAATTGCTTCAAAGCATAAGACAACATCTGGAGAATTTGACTAAAGTTTCGTTAATTGTATTTGAAAATACTTCGATTGTTGAATCTTGTAAGTTTCTAAGATAATGTGTGCTAAGCAACAACTAACCCATCAACTATAGTTCTTGGAAACTTCTCTACCCAATGGGCTTCAAGGGTTTACTTATTATATAAATTAACCTGAGAAAGCTGACTTTGAAACCTTCAAAGCTTTCTGACCTATTTGTATACGTTGTTGTATAAACATTTCCTTTTGCATTGTTTGCCTTATTTGCCAAGTTTCCTCCATCAAAACCTCTACTCCAATGTTAGTTCTTCTTCTGAAAACAATTATCTTCGCTTCAGCAACATTATTGGGTTTGTTAACTCGTTTAATCTTCTCCTCCATTGCTTTCCTTCTTGTGATTTTCATCCAAGCTTTCAAACTACCTGGTGAAGCCATTCATGAAGGATTCCAGCAAATCGCGGAGATCATTAGGGCATGTTTCGAGTTCATCTTCGATATGATGATGGAAGCAATAAGTTTTCTTGTCTCTAAAGTGTTTGATGTTATCAGAGATAGTGTTACGGGAACAGTGGGTGTTACAGGGTCTGTGGCTGGGGGTCTTGCTGAGAAAATGAAGACTTCATTGGATGAGGTTCTGAAAGATGTACCTGAGCTATTGGAGGAAATCTCAAACTTGATATCAAAGATGGCAACAGATTTCTGGGAAAATTCAAGGGAAGCTGTAGGATATGTAACAGAGAATGCTTGACTTTGTTAATTTAGTGGTTCTGTGATTTGCTTTTGTTCTTTTGTACCAATAACACTGGGAATTAGCTAGTTGAATGAAGACCTTATATAGATACATACAAATTTCTGTTTTGTTTTATCGTTCTTAGTTTTTTCTGTGTTTTTATTTTCTTTTTCTATTAGAAGCCAAATTTTGGGCTTCTCCAAAATTATTTTCTATTATCATGCAAAAATAAAAACATTTTGCGATTGATGGCTTGCTTCTTTATTTTTTATTTGTGCTTTTGACTATGACTAATGATTCCAACACAATACTTATAAATAAATACGACTTTATTAACATTTAATTATTGGTCCTTGCATCTTCATATATTGGTCTCAGCAAGCCCAATACACGTTTGACAAAATTTCAAGCCTATTGCAATTGATTATTTATTGGAAGAGTATTATTATATCTCTATTATTTATTTAACATATTTATTACACTTGCATACTTGAAAGTATATTAGTTTAATTGAACTTACTAACATTTTAATTTGACAGATTATAAAATTAATTATATTCCTTTTACATCATTTTAAAAAATATAAAGTTATATTTTTAGAAAAGACTATATAACTAGGGGTATTTGTTCCTCTCTTGTAATCCTACTCTATCTCATCTTAATGAATATTAAACACTAAACCTTCCACGACGAAGTAGTACTTAACAATTGCATTGAGACAAAGTTTTCAATTTCATTGTTGTAAAAAAAAGTAAATTTCATTTGTTGACATAAAAAAAGAAGTTTTGGATCCCTTAACAAAGTAGAATTTTGTTTTTTTTTTTTTTATAAATTAAAAACCAAAGTTTAACCTTAACTTTTGAATAGAGTTAGACTTACCAAATTTAGAATGAGCTATACCCGCTCCAAGGGTTCCACTATTGAAGCAGTGTGCTATCGAAGCACTTGAACACAAGACTCTCTTCTTGGGAGAAAAATTTTATAACTAATTGATCTACAATTCAGTTAATTTTTTATTTTTATTTTTGTTTTGTTCTTTTTGGTGCTAGAAGTTGAATCTANTTCTTGGAAGAAAAATCTTATAACTAATTGATCTACAATTCAATTAATTTTTTATTTTTATTTTTGTTTTGTTCTTTTTGGTGCTAGAAGTTGAATCTAGAACTTGTTATAACTGTTTACCTCTAAAATTCGATTTGGGCCTTATAGCCCAGTATGGCCCATCTAGCAAGTCGAGGAACCTTTGGATTTTGGACCTTTCATGTCACTATGGCTGATCCTAAAAACACGGGACGGGACCCCTGTTACTTGCATTGCACATGTGCACTTGAATTTTATTTTTTATTTTTTATATATATAAGTAAAAAGCGATTGTACTTTTAATTGAGGGGTTAGAAAAAGGAATAATGAGACAAATTTTTATGATTATAATTTAGAAGTACATTCTATTCTGCTACAACTTTTTTTTCACTTGAATTTTTCCATTTAAAATTTGAGAGTTTCTAAAATGGAATAAATTACATAGAACCTATATATGTACAAAATTATTTTAATGAAAATTTAAAACTATGCAAAAAACCCTCTTCATGTAATGCTAATGACAAGGGTTTAGACTAAATATTGGACGGAAGGCAAAGGGAATGAGTTTTTTTTGCACAGTTTAGTTCAGACACATCTTTCTTTACAGTGATTTCATGGTCAGATAACTCTAGAATTTTCTAACTTCTTAAATATAGTCTTCTTTTGAGGTCACTCGACAGACGTTGATGTTAAGTAGTCAAACCCATAAAAAGTAGTAAAAGGTGAGAGACTTGGGAACCTTTTTTTTGTTTTTTCAACAATGTAAACTGTAGACACGGCCTTTTCACTCAAAAATTACAGTTTTATAAAGTTATTATTAAAATATAACACATTTAAAAATATTTACATAAGTATTATAGTTTTTTAAAATTCAAAAACAAAACAAAAAATTTTACATGTGGTGGGCCTTACCAAACACGTCGTGGGTCAGTCGGCGTGTTCCTGCAAAATATGCCACAACTCAGTTGGCGTGTCCTACTTCAACTCTGTCTTTGTTTTAAACTTTGACCTTTGGAAACAAAAGGAAAGGGGCGGAAAGAGAAAAAGAAAGGAGAGAGGGGAGGGGGCTGATGGGGTGGTAAAGAGAAAAAGAAATGGACGCTGATAGTTGGGACATGCCAGCTGTGACATGTTTAGTCGAGACATGCCGATTGGCCCACGGCATGTCCAGTAGGGCCTACCACCTGCAAATTTTTTTGTTTTTATTTTTGAATTTTAAAAAATTATAATATTTGTGTAAATACTTTTAAATGTGTTATATTTTGGTAATAATTTTATAAAACTACAAGAGAGAAAGAAAGGAGAGAGGGGAGGGGGCTGATGGGGTGGGAAAGAGAAAAAGAAATAGATACTGACAGTTGGGACATGCTAGCTGAGCAGTGGCATGTTCAGTGGAGATNTTGGATTCTGGTTAAAGGTTTCCCATTTTTTAAAGGAATATATTTATGAAAATAAAATTTCTGAAAATTGTCTAATGGTTGTATTGAAGCTAGCTCTCTAAAAATGAAAAAGATAAATTAGTCTGCTATGAATAGGAAATAAGACATCTTTAGATTTTGGCTTGCAACTGTCTCTCCAAGACCCACTCCGATGTCCTATATTTTTGTTGAATGGTTCATATTATGATGTCTCATTCTTGTAGATTGAAAACTGCCAAAGACATTATATTTACGAAAAATGTCATTCTCATTCAATGCTTGACTAATGAACATAAATTTGGACTCTACTTGACATTTTGTTCCAATGTTGCAGCATGTTGAAGTTCCCATTCCCACTCCAAATGAAAAACAGGTTTTGCTAAAAGTGGAAGCAACTAGCCTCAATCCGATTGATTGGAAGACTCAGAAGGGCATCCTTTGGCCTATTCTCCCGGGAAAATTCCCTCACATACCAAGTAATTGCCCTTCTTATGGATTCTATGTACTGAAAATTTATTGAGACAATTATTGTTAGATTACTCAAAACAAATATTTTTAGGTGTGTGATACTTTTTGTTAACTTTTTTCAAAATTTTCCTACGTTAATAGGTGGTCATGGCATGTTGACCAGTGATCATAATGTGTTTTTCAATGGTCATCACATACACACCCATGGTCATCGATGAGAGCGATTTTAAAAAATTTAACAAAGTGTCACCCACCTAAAAATCTTTTCGTTTTTTAGCCACTTAACAAAGTTTCTCTCAAATTTCATTTTGAGACTCTTGGTCTGGTCTTAATAAGGTATGAAAAAATGGTATGGGATATTATAAAGTCTTTGATTGTCCCTTTCTTTACTCATTTCCGCAACAAAGAAAGAAAATGCCACATATTTTCCAAAATTATTTTACGTATTTTTTTTTTTTTTATATTTAACTAAATAAATTTATATGGAGACAGGTACTGATGTTGCAGGAAAGGTTGTAGAAGTTGGAGCAGAAGTGAAAACTCTAAAGGTTGGAGACAACGTCGTTGCGAAGCTTACCAATACCGTAAATACTTATTTTTAATCCATTTGATCTATTATTTCCTTCTGTGGTCATGCATAGACCATGCTCGCTTCCAAGTGCAACATTAAAATGTTGAAATAGTTTGTAAATATATTAATAATTAACCAAGTCCCACATTGGTTAACTTAGAGTATGTAAAAGACTTTATAAATGCAAACTAAAGTTATAAAGTAACTTTAGTTAAATAGGCACAAGCCCATTTGACAAGCCCAAACAGCCTAGCAAGACAAAGTCCATTAATGGCCTTGATTGATTTGACAAATATTTTAACATTGGTTTTAAATATCTGGACCGGACGGGGTTAGGTCAATTTGACCCAATTCGGATGGTAGTTAATTAAATTAACAGGTTCAGATGAATAAACTCGAATAGACAATTGTGTCTGTTTTGAACAGACTGTTGTGACTATTCCGAACAGACAATTGTGACTATTCCGAATAGACAATTATGTCTGTTAATTTCTGACCAATTATATTTGTTCATTCGTGTCTTTTCAACTCTATAAAAGGGAACACCCTAATGCATTAGAATTCACTTTTCCATTGAGAGTTTTTGAGGGCTTTGTTGTATCCTGGGGTAACTTGCTTTTATAGAGAAGCAATATTACACTCAAGACAGTGTAATTGTTCACGCCTCAAAGCCAACCTAGTTAGTCTTCATTATCGTTTTTCTAACATAAAAAACACCATAAACTTGATGGCAAGGTGATTTATACCTAAGATTTAGATGTTTATAAATTATAAGCTAAGGACATTAATGTAGATGGTAATTATGTTCTTATCTATACTTGTTGCTTTTGCAAAATTTTAATTAACAGGTAGTCGATAAGAATTTGAAGTATCTAATTCTAGAGTGTGGGGTAAACTAGCATCTGGATGATGGATTATAGACTTTTGAAAACCCGCTCTCTTAGATTCTCTCATCACTGGTTATCAAATACACTTTATTCTCTGAATTGCATCCCTCATTTTACAGATCTAGATGTGATGACAATTTATCAAATGCAAACTAATTGCTAGTAAGAAGTTGTTAGTGTATGCATTATCTAATACTTTCTAGCTTAGAAGGATTGGCACTATATTCTTCATATATTGTTTATGTGCAACTCATAGGATGGAGGTGGACTAGCTGAGTTTGCTGTAGCCGAGGAGAGATTAACAGTGGTTAGGCCATCGGATGTTTCAGCTGCTGAAGGTGCAAGCTTGCCTGTAGCAGCTCTCTCAGCTCATCAAGCACTAACTCAATTTGCTGCTATCAACCTTGATGGAAGCGCCGGCCGCCGGCCGAAAAACGTCCTAGTAACGGCTGCCTCAGGTGGTGTGGGTCATTATGCAGTTCAATTGGCAAAGCTTGGAAATACCCATGTCACAGCTACTTGTGGGGCACGCAACATTGACCTAATTAGGAGTTTAGGGGCTGATGAGGTTCTTGACTATAGGACCCCAGAAGGGGCAGCCCTACAGAGCCCATCTTGTAGGAAATATGATGTTGTGTTAAATTGTGCAATTGGCATACCTTGGTCCATATTTGAGGCAAATTTGACTGAGGAAGGAGTGGTAATAGATTTTACACCTACCCCTTATTCAATGGTGGTTTCTGTTCTGAGAAAGCTAGTTTCCAAGAAGCAACTGATTCCGTTGGTCTTAAAACCCAAGCGTGAACACTTGGATTATTTGGTGAATTTGGTGAAGGATGGGAAGGTCAAAACCATCATTGACTCAAAGTATCCGTTGAACAAAGCTGAGCATGCTTGGGAGAAGTCTATTGATGGTCATGCCACTGGTAAGATAATAATAGAGCCATAATAAAGGTTGTCATTTTGCTTAGACTTGCTAGAACTTCTAATTTATGTGTGTAAGATTTGTTAGAATGGTCCTTTATGATATGGATGATTAGGTTATGGTATAGTTGAGAAAGAAATTTGAGTTGTCTTGCATTTATTTGGACTTCCAAATTGATAATAAAGATATCATATTTGATATTATTATGGCTTAATTGCAATTCTGGTCCTCCTATTTTAACCACTTGAACGTTTTGGTCCCCATTCTTTAAAAATGAACTATTGAGTCCCTCTATATTCATAAAATGTACAAGTTTAGTCTATTTATCTTTAAGTCAAAATTCTTAGGTTTATTTCAAAGTGTAAAGTTCTCTGATTCATAATCTCACCGTTCAGATTGAAGGGCTACATCTTGTGAACCTTCTCACTAAATTTGAGCTCGATCTAACGGTGAAACTGAGCCCAAAATACCAAAACCATAAGTTTTCATCGAACCAAAAATTTAGACTTATTCACCGTTAGATCGAGCTGAAATTTAATGGAAAGATTCACAAGACGTAGCTCTTCAATCTGAATGGTGAGATTATGAATCAGAGAACTTTACACCTTGAAATAAACCTAAAAATTTTGACTTAAAGATAAATGGACTAAACTTGTACATTTTATGAATATAAAGGGACTCAATAGTTCATTTTTAAAGAAGGAGGACCAAAATTGCAATTAAGCCTATTATTATCCTAAGGTCATTTTCTTTCTTGCTTTTCTTACTTCCGCTTTATAATTTGGTTCTTGTAGAACCTATCCTTCAATCTATCGCATCAAAAGTACAATGCAATGGAATTCTAAAGCATCAAGACTTCAGGAATAGGTCTAGCTCACACAAAATCACAAAAATGAGATTCATACACGAAGAAAGTTTATGTTAAAATCACTATGAAAAGAAGAGCGATTTATACTCTTGGTGTGTGTTATTTCTGAGAATTTTTATGTACTTCCTGAGTAGGCACTCCACATAAACAAATGTGAGCCTCACACATGGAGCTCACATTCTTGTGTCAGTAGATTACGTATACTCTCAAAGTATGTAAAAATCTTTCAATTATTTCTGACATGTAATAGAACAAGACAGAATCTCCTAATTCTTGAAGATATCGTCATGCAATCCTCCATCAAGTGCAAGAGAGCTTCCTCCAAATGATCCAAGAAGCACTCCATGCCAATTCCTTGATCATAACCACTTGCAAGATGTCCATGATTACGCAGTCCTTGGACCAAGTTTTCTTCATTAGCAGTCGTGACAACAAGATTGCCATTAGAACTCCCCAAGTCAATTCCAGCAATGCTACCTCCCAAATTTCCTTGATAAGGGCCAAACCGCATATCATTTTTAATGAAGTATCCTCCAAAGTGCTCATAAGGCATTCCTACCCCAAAATTGTCATAGGGCAAGTTCATATGATATCCACCATTAGGGTCTCCAAGATTGCCATAAGGTAGCCCCATCTGATTTCCTCGAATTGCACCACTAGAGCTTCCATCGAAAAACCCTAGATCCTTTCCTCCATTGCTAGCACCAAAATTTCCTTCAGGCCATATGATAACATCAATATTACCACCAAGATATTGATTTCGCGGTAGCATTTCGTGACTCTCAATCTCTGCATTGCCACCATTTCTCCCATTGCTCTGATTGACTTCCCTCAAGAGATTAAGGAATCACTGTTCCTCTGAAGCTAGTGGTCCAAAAGGAGGTACAGGTGGTAGATTGAAAGAATCTACCCTCGTTCTGGAATCCTTCACTTCATCCTCTGTGAAAGAAACCAATTTGATCAGTTCAGAAGCATCAAATTCAGACAAATCTTTACCTTCATGAAAAATCTGGTTCAGGACATTAGTCATCTCCTTCTGTGAGTTATTCTTTAGGTTTTTGACAACTTGGTCTTCAAGTGTTTTTGTCCGATCCCGGAGGAAATCCTCTTGGTTCATCATTTTTTGTTGCTGTTGCATCATTGGGACACTCTCATACCTCTCTATCAATTGGTGCACCTTTTCAGTGGTTGGCCATACCAGAGGCTCCTCCCCATCTCCATCAAAGATGACAATAAAGCAATCCACACCGCAAAGCATGCTTAGCTCTCTCATATTCTTTACTAAACCTTCCTTCCGTTTTCTGAAACTAGTTGTTCTAGCTCTACGATTTTGCATATACGCAAGCATAGCCTTTCTTCTAATTCTAGTCATGGCTTTGGCTTTGGCTTTGGTGAGGGTGCTTTTCTCACTCTCTGCTTTCTTTTTCTTTGTTGAAACACTATCTGCTTTTTCTCTCTACCTCTCTTGTGCTCTAAACTTAAGATACCAAGGGTATAAATAGGAGAATGTATGGATGCGGAAATGGGCAGAATTGGAAAATGAAACAAGTAGGAAAGATGATTATGAGGTAATGGTAGTGGCGGAGGTGGGAACATTTTCATTAATGGTCTTGTTAATATAAAATCTGGACAGTGTGTGCTTTTTAATTAACCTGTAAATTTCAGGTAAGAACGTAATTAATATCCAGAGTTAAGCACAAAATATGGGGTCAACTAAATCTGTCTTTTTCAAAACTAAGATTAATTGGCTCTAACATTACCAAGTATCCCAAAATAAGTTGTAACTCTGAACCCTGCATAATCGATTCTCTAGGGTACCCTAACATCCACGTACATCAATACAACCTTTGACTGCATCTCAACAAATTATGAAAATCAAAATGGACCGTACTTATTTATTAATAATGAGCCACCCTTTTAAATTTGGACCAAATCTAAAAAAAAAATTATATATATTACAATTGATATAATATTAATTATAATTAATTATGTTCAAACAAATAGTTAAGGAAATTTATTGACCAAATAAAAATTTTCTGAGACAATGGAACAGTACATAAGATACCTTGGCCTATTCAGTCACAATACATAAGATGACCTTTAAATATCCTACTTATTAAAAATACCTTTAAATTTCCTATGGAACAAATATTTTGAACAAATGATAAAATTATGCAGAAGAAAACCTAGTTTGCATTTCTTGTAGCTCTAGACATCCCTTTAACATTACTCACTTTCCACTTTCTTATGATAGCACGCTATCTGTTTTTACGTTAGTTTTCACTTCTTTATCTTTATTTTTGACTTTTTGTTATTTCCTTCAAGTTGAAAAGTGTGTTGCCCTTGCATTTATTGTGTCTGAAAATTTCTTTATAAATTTCTGTATTCATAGAAGAAAGCATATTTGTAGCCACTTTTATATGCTCTTCTTCTGGTTCTATTTTTTTTTTTTTTTTTCCNTTTTTTTTTTTTTTCCCTGGATCAATTTATCTATTTTTTTTCAGAATTATTTTTCTCTTATTTTTCTACTATCTTTTAATTTGATCCTTTCACTTGTAATCATCACACTTTTGAAAGATTAGATCCACTGAGGGAAATTTTATTACTTTCCTAGTAAACTCATTATAATTGACATATAATTGGAAATTATTTAATTGCATAAATGTGTCATTTATTATTTTAAGAGAAAAATTTAAAAGAAAATGCTTAGTAGCCTAGCCAGAAATTCAGAATTGCTTCCAAAATTATGTGGACTTATAATTACCATAGAAGAAATATATGGTTCCTACCACCTTGTTTAATCCAACAACCACCTTAAATTTTGGCAAGATTATGTGGTTTTATCTATTAAAAGGGACAAATGTAACTAAAGTTTAGGATCATTGGTGATCATAGTTGCAGTTTCCACTTGTTGCCTCTCAAGACGAATCTAACATTGAAACAGGCACCACTTCAATTCTCAAGAGGCAAATTCAGAGGAGAGAAGAACACCATCTTCACAAAATCCTTATGGCATCAAAAGTTTCTCCCTTGCCTGAAGAGTCAAAAGTTTCTCCCTTGCCTGAAGAGTCACTCTTATCAAAGAAGCTTATGCATGCTGTTCAATACAATGGCTATGGTGCAGGACCCACAGGTTTAAAGGTGTTTTTCTATTTTTCCTTTCCTAATCTTTTTTTGGATGAATGCTGAATTTGTTTCTACTGATCCCGTTTTCACAAATCAAGTTTAAAAAATTCTTGCATTCAAAATATTCTTTGGCTATGGCTATTTTCACAGTCAAAATGACTAATGCCACAGCCTAATTAATATTAAAATTTATGTTTGACAAAATTTTCCTTAAATTAATAATATATACTACATTAATTGTTTGACTATATCATACACCATCTTATTGTGTAACTTCCAGTGGACCAAGAAAAAAATTTTAAGCTCAAACTTGGATCCTGTGGTCAATTGGTTATAAACTTCCAGATTTTTTATTCTGCCTTATACTGCAACTGATCTCAAGATTGTTAGAGGCATTATGAATTTTACTCCATTTTTGGAAAAGCCCATTTTGGTGAGATTATTATCTAACACAGCTGTGGAATTACTGGTTATTTTCAATTTTAGCACTTGAATTGAATATAGATGTTGTATGATTTTGTGCATTCAAAGTAAATGTATTAAAAAGAACTTTTCATGACGGAGGAAGCCAACATGTACAAAGGAATCCGGTTGAAATGAAAAGTAATAACTTCAACCATAAGGCAAAAATGGAAAGTAACAACTAGTGAGGTTTTCTTTGTAGCAGGGTTTTCATGTAATATATATTGCGATTTTGGAGGTCACTGCAAAAATTCTGGTCCATTATTAATGCATTTTTTCGCAATTTTCGCAACACAATTACATCCACAATTTAAATCCCTGCTTTGTGGTATTTTTTATGCAATGATTTATCATAGGCAATATATATCCCATAAAATAAGACTTAAATGGTCACTTCTATTGTGATTTATTAGTGTAGATTGTATAAGGAGGTAATAACTCTTCCTACTTTAAACCTATGCCTTCACAATAAAAGTATCTGAGGTTCCTACAGCACTCAGTAAATTTTTAACAATTTACATAATGAAAACCGTATTCAGAAGACATATATACACATAATAATAGTTTAGTTTTGATGCTCTGTGCAGCATGTTGAAATTTCAATCCCTATTCTGGAGTCTTATGGAATTTTGATAAAGATAGAAGCAGCTACTATAAATCCATTCGATTGGAAAGTTCAGGATGGCATACTTTGGCCCCTTTTTCCTGGAAAATTTCCACATATACCAGGTAATTTTCTTTCCTCTTTTAATTGTGAAACTTGTTTGCAAAGGATTTGAGTAACAAGGGTTTTGTTTGCTCTATGTAGAATGTCGATATTAAGTAGAGATAAAGCCACAAAAAGATACCAAACGACTTGTAGCTAAGTGATACTAAAATCATTTTCAAGATTTATGGGTTTTATATTCAAATCTAAAGTCATAACTACAAGTATAAAAAAAAATCACAAAAAGATAGTTTGCCATGATGATAAATTCTAACTAACGAAAGCAAATTTGAGGTGAAACTGAATGGAAATTAAAATATTAATAATTAAATTTATTAAATTTGTGAAATGGCTAAAACTTCCGATTAAATTTACAATTTTTCCAATTTGTAACTTCATTTCTCATATAATTTGATTATTATGGAAATATATGAGTTACATTTTATCCTATTGCGACTTAATTTTTTTGAAAATATTGTGGTTTTTGGTGTTAGTGATTTTTAACAGTAGAAGTCATAAAATTTGTATTTAGTAAATTATTTTATTCTTTCATTTTTTTTAAGAAGTCAAAAATGTTTTTGGAAAAGAATATTAATTGGGCATGCTTTTAAAAACTTCACTAACTTTTAGAAATATGACATAAAAAGTTATTTAACTTTTCTAAAACTCTCATCATAATCCTTTCTTATTTAATTTTTTTTTTCATTTAACCTTATAATATCTTTTTGTTAATGACTGAGCTAGACAAGTAGCAAAGGTAGTAAGAGATTGGTCCTAAGAATAAGGTTGGTCTCTAGAGCAAACAGGCATATAGTTGTTAGGACAATCTAGTAGGTACCCTCCAAGTAGATAGAGGGATTAGAAACTTAGAATTAAGTGGAGTTGCAAGGTAAGCTAGTTGATGTAGAAGTTGAGCTGATAATATGTTGAATAGTTTGTAATTTTGGTTGTAAAATCAAGTTTCACATTGGTTCAAATAAAGAATGTTTTAGGCTTTATAAAGGAAAAAATAAGTTATAGAGTACCTTTAGATAATGGGCCACACAAGTTTATAAAACTAGCCCAATAGCCTAGTAAATTAAAGATGCTTAATGATCTCTAATTGACAATTAGACACTAATTTGACAAATATTTTAAAGTCTAGTTGGGGTCAATTTGACCAAGTTTGGAGGGCAGTTAATTAAATTAAAATGTTCATTAAAACAAATAGTTGTATTTTAAGTCTATAAAAGGAAACTGCAAAATGCATTTACATTTATTTTTCTATTGAGAATTTTTGAGGACTTTGTTGTATCTTGGGATAACTTATTTTTGATAAAGAAGTAATATTACACTCGAGACAATGTAATTATTTACGTCTCAAAGCTATTCATTTATAGTTTCTATTATCATTTTTCTAACATAATATGCAGTGGAAGTTAAAATGCATTGGGCCAATTGTGCATTAAGCCATTTTCATTATGGATAATACACTTTTCCTCTCATGAGTTTTAGATTTTTTACCACATAAAAGCCACATAATCATATTTTGACAGCTAATCCGAACACATTTCTACAACATAATTGATTTACCATATAATATTGCACCAAAAAAATTAAGTTAAATATCTTTTTTGTCTCTGAATTATTTTTTAAATGTCACTTTAGCCTTTGATTTATTTTGTGTCATTTTAGTCATCAAATAATTAATCTGAACACTAAATTAGTCCTTTAAATGATTATTTTTAGTGCTACAAATGATTGATTTGGGGAGCAATGTGATTATTTGATGACCAAAATAACACCAAAAATAAATTAATGACTAANAACATCAAAAATAAATTAATGACTAAAGTGATATTTTGAGAAATAATTTAAGGACAAAAAATATATTTTACACAAAAAAAAATTATCATATATATAATTTTAGAGCACAGATCCTGAAATTATTATTCTAGAGGTCAAGCACAAATGAAATTGCTTTGCACTGTGACAGGTAATGAATTTGCTGGAGAGGTAGTAGAGGTTGGATCAAAAGTCCGAAATTTCAAACCTGGTGACAAGGTTGTATCTATGGTTAGCCCTTATGTAAGTAGCCACATTCTTTTTCCCTTCTTCAAAAAGATATGTTACACTCCCAAAAATAATATGGACTCAATTATCTTTACATTTGACCATATCTCAAGGAATTCGTGAATCTTTAAAATTAAGTTATTAGATGAATCTTAAAAAATGTAAATATTATATCTCTAACAGGAGTTGCATCCAAAGGTGGGTCTATGTTAGTGCCCCTTTAATTTTTGGTGTTGTTCTTTCTAAAAAAAAAAAAAAATGAATGATTGGCCCTTTTAATTAATAATGCTTTGAACGAAACTTTCATTCATTTTTACGTCAATATTTATAAGGAGCCACTATTTTCACCATATTTTAGTTTGTTAATGTCACATTATTTTTAATGTCTAAATATGATATAAACTAAATTATTCTTATTTAAAACTAATTTTTTTAAAAAAATTGAGTAATCATATATTCTCTTTCTAACTTTTATTAAGTAACTTTTTTATTTTTAAATGAATGTAATTTAGTCTATATCATATTTAGACATTAAAAAAAGTGTATCATTAATAAATTAGAGTATAAAAATAACAGCTCCTTATTTTTATTCTAGTTCTAACATTAGTCTTATCTATTGATTTTGCTGAGTTTAAATTTGATTCACCGTTAATGTAAAATTTTATGCACTAATACCAAATAAAAAAGTGCTCTACTTAATTAAAGTATCATTTATGTTTAAATAGTTTTTTTCCTTTTTAATACATGACAACAATGATTGTGTAAAATTTGTTTGCTCTACTAGTGGATTGAAATTATACCCTTTCAAATTTTGAGCCACCCATTTTGTAACTGTGCGATAGGATGGAGGTGCACTATCAGAGTACATTGTTGCTAATGAGAGCATGACAGTTTCAAGGCCACCTGAGATGTCAGCAGATGAAGTTGCTGGGCTTCCTATTGCTGGTCTCACAGCTCATTGGGGTCTCACCGAATGCGCAGGGATTAAACTTGATGGCACTGGTCCTTGTACAAACATCTTAATAACTGCTGCATCAGGTGGTGTGGGTCACTATGCAGTTCAATTGGCCAAGTTAGGAAACACTCATGTCACAGCAACTTGTGGCACTCGCAACATTGAATTGATCAAGAGCTTAGGAGCTGATGAAGTTCTCGACTACACGACCGAAAATGGAGCAGCTTTGAAGAGCCCTTCTGGTAAGAAATATGATGTGGTGCTCAATTGTGCAGCGGGAATTCCTTCTTCATCTTTTGACAATTTTTTGAGTGACAATGGCATTGTCATAGATGTAACTCCTCATGTTAAGACCATGTTTGCTGTTGCTTTGAAGAAACTTACCTTCTCTAGAAAGAAGTTGGTGCCTCTATTTTTATCACCCAAGAAGGAGAACCTTGAATATCTTATTGATTTGGTCAAGGAGGGGAAGCTTAAGACAATCATTGACTCCAAACACTCTTTAAGCAAGGTTCAAGAAGCTTGGGCTAAGAGCATAGATGGCCATGCAACAGGAAAAATCATTGTGGTACCATAGGATTTCACTAGATCCTTAGGGAATTCCAAAGTTCATTTGCATATATTGCTCTAATATAGTAGCTACAAGTGATGTAGGATCTTTTATTCTTTTCGCTATTAAATGATTCAGCATTGTTGTTTGTCACATGAGCAGACTTGCATAAAGATCAATATAATGCCTAGCTCACATTGACTTAGGCCTACTTGCATCTTCAAACAGGCAATTAGCAGCAGCACTACAAGCAACTCTAACACTCTTCACAGCTTTGTCAAGCATGAACTCATTAGAAGCCTTAGTAGCAGCCCAGAAATGAGTTCTAAGCACGAAATCAAAATATTTCTTCTTGAAATAATTTGAATATGTCTGCATGTGATTGCAGCAGAGCCCGCAGCAGAGCCCATCTTTAGGATATATATGGTATGAATTGTTTCACAGCATCTCGATCCCTGATCCTAAGTCAATAATGATCCGAAGTTAAAGGATAACCTGAGATACCTAAACCAATAGAAAAAAATCAAATTAAGAAGTTACAAAAACTGTCATATACCTTTTTTTCTGATCAGACATTGTATTCAGGGTTGACTTAAGCCAAGAGGTTGACAAAGGCTGAGAATAAGCAGAGTGTATATTATTATAAATGCACTATAAAATATATTTTTATTATATATTTTAATTTGAATATTTATTTTATTCTTAAATAAGCAACGAGTTGAACCAAATTAAGTATTAGAATTTATACCACTATCCCATGGCACCGAACTTTAAACCTTTAACCTTATGTAAACTACTTAGAACCATCAGCTTTCACCATTAAACTACAACTAATTTTTTCTTTTCTTTTATCTACTATATAATCAGATCGAATGATTACTTATATGGTGAAGGCCACCATATATAGCAATTAGGGGTGGCAATTTTTGACACGACACTTTTTTTGGGTTAGGGTTAACCCTTAATGGGTTTAGGTTATTATCTGGTTGAATCAAATAACCCAAAGTGGAAATGATCATGTTTGGGTTGACTCGTGTGACCCAATATGGCCCATTAAAGGTGAAGAAAAATTGTGCTAACATGTTTAACCCATTTAATGACCCGCTAAACCCATTAACAAATGTGTAACCAATTAATGACCCATTTTAAAAACTTATGTAATCCGTTAATGACCTATTAACAATTCCTGTAACCCATTTAAGTTTCAAATTATCAAGTATTTGAGTTAACTTGAAAATGATCGATGTAACTTGAACATAAATAGAGTAAATATATATCTGCGTCTTTGAAAGATTCAAGATTTAACAAAATAGTCTTTAAAAGAATACTAATTATAAAATAGTTATCGAAAGAATTAATATACATAACAAAATAATTATTAAAATATTTAAAATTTACAAAATAATAAACTATTTTGTTATACATATCAATTCTTTTGATGTTTATTTTATAATTAGTGTTTTTTTAAAAATTATTTTATTAAATCTTAAATCTTTTAAAAATACAAATATATGTTAACTCAAATAAATAGATTGTGTTCAGGTTGATACAATTAGTTATTCGGATCGTGTTAAAAATCTTTTCATGATGTGCACGGTAATCTTGGCCTACTTATGTACCTTGCTATATCCGTCATAGGACGTTGCGGTAGGCCCAATGTTTTTTCCTTGCAGAAAACATTATGATGCTGCTACTTGGCTTCTTGCTAACCAGTCGTACACTTGCGAAGGCCACCGATAAGCTCTTTAAATGCACTCTCACTACTATGAGATTCCGAGCACAATCCCATTCTTCTCTGCTCTCTATATCTAGATATGGGGAAGCTTATGCGTGCGGTTCAGTATGATGGTTATGGCGGAGGACCCTCTGCCTTAAAGGTTAAGCTTCTTGTTAATATTTTCATGACTAGAATTCCTTTAAATTCTGCCTCCCTTTCATTCTTTTTCGCTTTTAATGTGTTGCCCTTCATGTATTTATTTTGGTACTTCATGATTATTTGTAATGCTGACCCAGAAGAAAGAAATGCCTAAAATTTTCTTTTTTCCCTCTAGTTTTTCATCTTTTTGGTTGCAGAAATTTTTTGAGGAGAATTATCATAAAGGAATTCAAATAAAAAGAATTCTGGATCGGTTTCAAAGTTACATCCTCTTTCAATTTAGTCACAGTAACTTTTCATGATTACTAGCTATTTGTGGCTCAACATGAAATGTCTCTAGTAGTTATACATTGATCAATGGGATCACAGAGTGACCACTAGTCATATAGAATTTCAAATGGTCAGGTACTAAAGTGAAATAAAATGTAATTTTGGAACTCACCTAAAATTGTTTTTATTTAAGTTTCTTTGTAAGTATACGATATTATCAAAATAGATAACCAATTATTGTTGTTGTTTTTTTTTTTTTTTTTTTTTTNTTTTTTTTTTTTTTCTTTTCCAAGACAGTCAAGTTCTGATGCTATGAAATGATTAAAGATTTTGGTGGTTCATGGGGTTTTTGGTTTCTCACTGAGATTAGAATCATTGTGTTCTGGACAGCATTTAAACACATACGAACAGGAAAAATATAGTAATTATAAATGTTATGAATGATCACTTAAAATCCAATGAAGGGCAAGAACTGATAAATTTGTGGAAGGGCTACTCGTGGAGACTTGTTGATGTTTAATAATATTACACCTATCTTTAAATGTTGATGGGTATGAGGAAATGATATTGGCTCCTTACGGTATAATGGAGTTCCTCTGTTATTGGAAAAAGAAGAAAATATCCTTTTCCTTTGGAAAGTGCTTCATTGGTTACTGAAATAGATAGAATTAGCTCATTCTCGTCCCTTTTTATGGAAATTAAAGAATTCTATGACAAAGGAATTTCAGTGAAGCCCAGGTTCTGCTGTGCTTTCTTCTAGAAATTGGTCAAAAGAATTTTGTGTGTGTTAATGCTAACTTTTGTTTCGACTTTTTGGTGATTGCTGGGTTTGTTCCTCGAGTTTGGAGCAGTTCTTATTAAGTAGTTTCAGAGGTTTTGGCAGGGTTGAAGAGGTTAAAATTTATGTCTGTGTGGTTTATGCAATTCGAGATTAATGCTCATATTTTTAAGGATATTTCATTGCACGTGGATCTGATTCTATATAAGATTATGTATATGGTCTCTCTTTAGTGAAAGCCCAAAATTTTTTCAAGGGAGTTTCTCTTTAAGATATATGGAGGGACTGGACACCCTTGTTGCACTCATGTTTTTCCCTCTCTCTGGTTGATGTTGTTTTATCCTACGTATATGTTTGTACTTCTTTCTTCCTTGTCTTAACGAATTTCTTCTTTTACTAAAAACAATAATAATAACTTCATTAGAGGTAAGGAGAGCTCTAGAATTGATGTTGTGGTGTCAAATTATCAATGGATCACTAGCTGCATTACTTTAACTTGCTCTCGTCTAAGAGAGCTTGATCTGTGGGTTATGATACACAGGGCAGGGAATTCTTGAAATGATAGGTCAGAAAATTATCCTTCGTAATAGGATGATAATAACAAGCTCTCAAATGAATTTTTTCTGTTCTGCAAATGTGTACATGTCTGTGAAAAAAAAGTTACAAAATCAGATGGACAAAAGGGTCTTTGTTTGAACTTCTATTCATAAAAAGCATCCATTTCATATGGAGAAAACATTATATCTACCAATGCTACTTATAAATTATTTTTTATTCTTATTGCAGCATGTTGAAGCTCCTTTACCGACTCCAAATAAAGATGAGATTTTGATCAAATTGGAAGCAGCTAGCATAAATCCATTTGATTGGAAAGTTCAGAAAGGAAAATTGCGGCTTCTGTTTCCTCGCAAGTTCCCATACATACCTGGTAGTTTCCTTTTCTTTTCTTTGAGACATTCATTTATATGAAGGAGATTTTTAGTATTATATAGTTAAACATAAACCTCTGCACTCTTAGAAACATCAATAACAAATTCTTATACTAATATTTTCAAGCAGTTTTCTTTGACAAAGACCTGTAAAATATCTGTGTCTGCTTAGCTGTGTGAAATTTGTATGTGATGATCCTTTTCCCTTTAAATATCGGCTATCACTTCATTATTAGCTCCTTTCTTTTGTAGTCCATCACTGCTTCACCATCCATGACCAACTCGCATTCACCAGCAAGAGCAGGCAGCTAAATTTCATAAACTTTGTTAAAAGAAACATGACCTCATGTAGCAGGTTTCCTAGGTCAAACACTTAAGTAAATTAGGCTGTTCAATTTTACCTAAATCACCAAAAGATCTGGAACTAGAAAGACATAACATCATTATTAAATCAGTTAAATTGTACAAATTGGTATCAACTTGGTATTTAGGCCTTTTCAGATACTGGAAAACTTGATTCTGTTTTCCATATGGTTTATCATTTGAACCTAACAATCCTATATGGTTTAATTTATATATTGCAAATCTTTGAAAACTATTTTTCTGAAGACATTTTATACTGTAACAGGCACTGATGTGGCAGGAGAGGTCATAGAAGCTGGTCCAGGCGTCAAAAAGTTCATGCCTGGTGACAAAGTTGCAGCTATGGTTAACCCCTTTGTAAGTGTTTTATGTGTTTTATTTTGTTTGCTGGCCCCTAAACATTTGAAAGAAACACTGCTGGTATTCACTATTCACACTGTTTCTTCTATTATAGATCAAAATCACTGAAGAACATTTTACTAGTATTAAAAAAAAAAATAGATTTGCATTAGTTTATCAAAATATTCTCAAAGTATCCTTATAATTTTATAGTCCTTTTCGATGGAAAGAGTGAACTTGTAATGATCTAGATGTAATTTTAAAAAAGTAACATGAGAGTAGATCATATCACCATATGCTGTTGTAGTTATATAAAACTAGTCTTACTCCTACGATGAATTCACTTGCAGCTAGGCTGAATGAAGACAAAATCAAGTGTTATTGATAAAATTAAGCTATATATTATGAAGAATGTAATATAATTATAGGTGATTTTCTTTCAGCAAAGAAGACCAGAGTAACCTAACGCCCTACAGAGGGTTAGATATAAAGTCATTCTTGGGCCTTCTCTTAACATCTTAAGTTGTTGGGAAAGTTGGTTCTTTGGTATGGTATCAGAGCCTCTTTGACCAGGTAGTTAGGAGATCGATCTTTGCTGCCCCCACTTTCTCAATTAAATTAAAATTTCAGCAAAAGGTGTGAGTGGCCTATGTTTTATCCACACTTCAAGCCCAAATAACTTTCTTATGTGGGGGCATGTTAGAATCATGATGAACTACTGCTTCTATTGCTGGTGTAATTAATAAAATACATCCATATATCAACTTATTTTGGAGGGAACATGGATCTCCTTTTTTTTTGGCCATATGTTTATTCTGTCTATGACCTATTTCTTATTGTAATTTGTATGGTAGAATGGCGGTGGACTAGCTGAGTTTGCTGTTGTTAAGGAGAGTGTAACTGCTTTAAGGCCACCTGAAATCCCAGCATCTGAATGTGCAGGCTTACCCGTTGCTGGTCTCACAGCTCACCAGGCACTTGTGCAATCTGCAGGGATCAAACTTGATGGAAGTGGTCAAAGGAAGAACATTTTGGTTACTGCTGCATCAGGTGGTGTAGGTCAGTATGCAGTTCAACTGGCAAAGATGGGAAACACTCATGTCACAGCCACCTGTGGAGCTCGCAACCTTGATCTTGTCAAAAGCTTAGGAGCCGATGAGGTTATTGACTACAAGACCGTAGATGGGGCTGCTTTGAAGAGTCCATCTGGTTTGAAATATGATGCAGTGATCCATTGTGCAGAGGGCTTTCCTTGGTCCACTTTTGAGCCTAATTTAAGCGCGAAAGGGAAGGTTATAGATATAAGTCCTAGTGTTAGTTCCATCATGACATTTGCTCTGAAGAAACTTACCTTCTCCAACAAGCAACTAGTGCCTCTAGCTTTAATTCCAAAAGCTGAGAACCTTCAATACCTTATCTCTTTGGTCAAGGAAGGGAAGCTTAAGACAGTAATAGACTCCAAGTATCCTCTGAGCAAGGCTGAAGATGCCTGGGCTAAGAGTATTGATGGTCATGCTACTGGTAAGATCATTGTGGAGTTCTAGATTTTCTGTCCATTGTAGAAATTGGTTTGCACAGTATTGAAGGTTCAATTTACAGAAAAAGCAAAAGTAATGTTGAGGGTTCATGTTTCACGGTCTCTGAAATTTTGTGCTTTCTATGTCATAGATGATTAATGGAAATGTATGTTATTGCTGCTCCGAAGATGTGCCTTTTGGCTCTAAAAGGGATGATCTAGGGAAAATGAATTAGAGACATGAGAAGATAAAATAAATAAATGCTCAAATGCGTCACACTCACAAAATTACTAAAATATCTTTTCGGGTTATATGATTATTTTATTTATATTTGAACATAATAATCAAATACTAAACACATTAATCATATATTTTTCACTTAATAAACACATATATAAACATAATATACATATAATTTTAGGAGAATTTAGAATTTTTTTAAGTGAATGTACTTGAATATCCTTTTAGCAAAAGATCTGAACCTCGTGTCCTTTTTCACAATGATGTAATGTGGCTATTATGAAATCAACTTCATGATCTGATTCTGCTTGGTTTCAATTGATTCCAATCTATCAAGTTAGAAGAAAGGGATGTTCCTTGGAAATTTAGTTATACATCCACACCTCAATGCCTATAACTCTTCTCATGGTAAATAGGCTTGCATGAGATTACCTATAATGATCAAAGTTGATAACCATTGCATTGTGGCATATGTTCTTAAACTATGCAGCTTAACCAAATATGTGTCCTTAATTATAAGAATAATCCCACGCACATGTTAAAATAATATAATCACATATATCAATTTTTTTATTTAATATTTTTAATTATAATTTTAAATTTAAACGCGACACATATATCAATTTAACATATGATAACTACATAATTACGTTTACTCAAAAAAAAAATATAGAAGTATTTTGTAATTATACTTTAAAACATGACATTTGCAAGTACTTAAAATAATTAATGCCAAAAAAATTTAATAATAATTTTATGTAACGTTTATCTCTAGGAAAATAAAATTTTCTTTAATTTTTACACTCTGTGAAAGTTATAATATTTAGCAATATTTCATTTCAAGCCGTTATTTTTCGTTTTCCAAGTAAAACGGTCTATTCATTTCTGTGCCTTAACCAAATGGATATGTCACTCGAATTGGAACAGGGGTTCGATATCTAAACCGTATAAGCTACGCGTACGTGAGTTCTTGAAATGACCTTAAATCCAGAAATCTAAAATTAATGACTTCAGTATCCCTCGCACTATTACAGAATTACCCCTTATCCAGTTGCAAAAGGGTATAATTGTCTTTTCATGATGCAAATTAAGGGCTAAATTATCTTTTCACTGGTCACAAGCGAGGGCAAGATTGTCAACACGGGGATAATATTTTTGCAATATAAAAGTTGTTGTAGGGCAACTTTGTAATTCAATAAAAGTATTTTTATATTAATGCCGGGGACCACCGTCCCTTCCCCACCACAGCCAAGCAATTTCTATTTTAAAAAATTAAAAGGAATAAAATATTTTATAATAAATTTTCCCAATTTTTTAATGACCTTTTTAATATTTCTTTGGTTTCTTCTCCTTCGTTTCTTCTATGGAATTCTTCTCTAATGGCTTCTTCAGTAATCCGAATTTTCTCTCTCTAAGCTCTCTCTCCCCCGAATGCTCCCTCTCTCTAAAATTCCTTATCTTGTTTTTCCCGAGAAAGTTCATGTACATTGGTGATCTGTGATTGAAATCTGTTAATTCTGCTTTAATTGTATCCCAATTTTTATCAATGGTGAGTTCTGCCTCTTCCAAATTTTTTTTTTCTTTTCATACTATAAGTTTGTAAAATTTTGGATATTAGATTTTTTTTTGCGTTGTTTCTAGCCTTTATGTGATTAGAAAACTGAAATGCAGCTTCAATTTTCTATGATCGGTTTGGTTTGCGAGAAAATGGGTAATTGGAAAAGAAAGGAAATTCTTGGTCTTTCCCTCTGTTGCTCTGTTCTTTGGACATGTACTGGTTTGAATCGAGGCTATAGTTGTATGAGAATTGATAATTGATAATTGATGATTGACTCAGAAGCTTATATTAAGAATTCATGATTTCTTGAGCATGGCGTTTGATTAATGAATATATTGTGTCTTTACTTGATTGTTTATTTCTCAAAAAGGAAATGAAGGAAAGGTTTTTCGTGGATAGATTTTGAAGATTTGCTTTTTCTCATGATTAATTCAATCGATTTGTCCTTCTTTTTTTAATTCCTAATTGTCTTTCTTCTGAGTACTCTGAAAATTGCTTTAATGCAATTTCCTTTTTAACTACGAAACTTGATTTGGTGGCTAAGAAAAGTTACTTTTCTCGGACAGGTGCAATTTTGTTGTTCTGATTTGAGTCTAATAAACTAATGGGTATATGATATTCTCAAATTCTTATGTAACTGCTAATAGTGTTGTGGGATCAGAATCAATACTGGAAGATTCGTTTTCTGATTGTTCTATCTGGTTGGTGGATGGATAGGATAGCTATATTTATCAAAGCATTGGGTCTTAGGTTGTAGACAAACATGTTTAGAACAAACTTCAATTTGCTGACCATACTGAGAGTGGTATTTCCATTGTTGAGTTTTGTACAGTGAAACAATATGATACTGCAATTTCCTACACTTCCCAACTAAATATATTTTTCACTTGATGTTCAAGGGGGCTTTTCATTGGAGTTTTACTGAACTCTAGCTTTTCTAATTTCTCCTGCAGCTTATTGCCGTTGTTACAATAAATGGACTTGATTTGAAGTAAATGATAAGAAAATGGATTTACATGTGAGATGCTAAATTTAGTGGTTGGTCAACTGGAGTTTTAAAGGTTACGAGTTGCAACATGTTGGCAGACTTGTCTCTGTTTCTGAATCACGTCTGTAATGAAAAGTGGATTGTTGATGACATTAAAAGCTACTTTTTAACAGCGACCCGTGTCTACAAACTAAGTGCCAACACCATGTTGACAGTGTAGACATCACTGTATGGAGTCTTTTCCTGCACCTCTGAAGAGTTCCTGGTTATAGTGTTGCAATTTCTTATAATGGAAAGGTTAGTTGTTTCTCGTCTTGTATCTCAGTTTTGTTAGCATAGTAATTAATTTCTTTTTTTCTTTTTCTTTATAGATATAAAATTTTGAGAGAGCTTGGAGATGGTTCTTGCGGTAATGTATATAAGGCCCGTGACATGATAACATATGAGATTGTAAGCAACTCCATCAACTTCAATATGATTCCTCTTTATCATCATCATCATCATCATTATTTTTACCATTACTATTATTATCACCATCATTGTCATCATCACTATTGTTATTATGGGGTATTCTTGTTGTTGTAGTTGTTCTTATAAATCAACTTCATTTTGTTGGGAACATGGTTTTAAGTACTTTTATTATGATAAAGATCCTCTGTTAGTATTCTCTGATTCTTGCTGAGAATTAGTAATGGTGAAGTCAGACAGCATGCCCATTTTATTCAAATAATCATCAATATTATAATCAATCACGGACATCATGTTTCACCTAAATAGGGTCAAAGCATTGGGTCTTTGTGGAGGAATACTGTATCAATTGTGCATTGAAGGTCAACATGGATATCAAGTTTCACCTGTCTGTCTCTTCCTCCTCAAACAGTGTTGAAATCATGCTGATCCAAATAGTGCTTTTGTCATGGCCAAAAAAAAAAAAAAAGATATTGCTTTTGTACAGTCAGTCCAAAAATTGTTATTGCTTTCTGATGTCACTATTTGGAATAAATCCTGAAGGTATCTCCTATTTTTGTGCATTAGGTTGCTGTCAAAAAGTTGAAAAAGAAGTTCTATTTCTGGGAAGAATACACAAATTTAAGAGAAATCAAGGTGTGTGCTACAGTAAATTTTAGTAGGTACCAATGGGTATACCTCACATTACTGTAATTTTAGTAAAGATTCCATGTTTAACTGTTACATGTCTCCACTGATGCACATGGTATTCCTTCTGCAGACCCTCCGTAAAATGAATCACCCAAATATCATAAAGTTGAAAGAGGTTGTCAGAGAAAATAATGAACTGTTTTTCATTTTCGAATACATGGTAAGGAAGCTTCTATTATTTGTTTTGCATTTATTTGTTTCTTTTCTTTATGTCATTTAATATGCATGACATATCACTCCGCATCTTCTTTGATTTTTACATTTCATATCTTACTTTTCACTCTTCCTAATGAAATCATCTTCTATTATGTAAAAGAAAATCTATCATATATTCTGGAAAAATTACAATGACAAATATTATATCATTGCTTTATTCTGTCAAAGATTTTAGTAAATGATATTTACTTATGGAGAAGAGGAGGAATGAAAATTAGGAGGAAAATATATAATCCAAAAATTTAAGACAAAACAGAATGGTAAGGCAACTATCAAAACAAGGAGGCACTCCGATCTCTCTCCATGTCCATTAATAAGGTTGGATGAGGCTCTGCACTGACTTTTACTTTATTAACAAGTGTTTGACGCTGGGCTTATCACTTCAGGATTATAATTTGTATCAATTAATAAAAGAAAGAGAAAAGCCCTTTTCAGAGGAAGAGATACGGTGCTTTATGACTCAAGTGCTGCAAGGACTTAGTCATATGCACAAGAAAGGGTTCTTTCATCGGGACTTAAAACCCGGTAAGACATGTCACTCCACTAGTAGATTTTTGTTGGTGCATTTTTGTTTGGAATTTCTCTTCCCATCTGCATAAAGAATCATATGGATCTTGATCTAATAGAAAATTCCTCTTCTTTAAAGAGAACTTGTTGGTGACAAATGATGTTCTTAAAATTGCTGATTTTGGACTGGCAAGAGAAGTATCATCGATGCCTCCTTATACTCAATATGTTTCCACTCGGTGGTGAGTCATATTTTATCATGTAATCCTAGTAATCTGTCTTTTTTCACACATGTGCATAATTTCTCTTTGGATAATTTTGGTTATTAAGATCAACATTGATGGTCTGTGTTTGAGTATGTTTTCTGCTTGGCAATGCAGGTACCGAGCTCCAGAAGTTTTATTGCAGTCCCCATATTATACCCCTGCTGTTGGTAAGCAATGCTTTCCGACCAAATTCAGAATCTTTTTATTGTTTGTGTTACCAAGTTTATCTGCTTTCCTTTTAGTATTGGTGGCTTTGTTATTTTAGTATAGGACTATATTGTTCTTGTTTTCCTTGAAGTGATGAGTAACAAATAAAAATGATTTACAGATATGTGGGCGGCTGGTGCTCTATTAGCTGAGCTTTTTACTTTGTCCCCCATATTCCCTGGTGAAAGGTATCTTACACTCCCAAGAGTATGTCCTTGGTTTTGTTGTGAAAGTGACAGTTCATTGCACTTGCATTATTTATGTTGTTGCCTTTTGTGTTTTTCTTTATTATTTAATAAATAAGCTTCTTGTTTTCAGTCAAGAAAACAATTATTTGCTTCTTGTATGCATGTGAATATAATAAATTCCTTTTCTCCATTGGCAGTGAACTAGATCAAATGTACAAAATATACTGCATTCTTGGTACACCAGATTTGACTGCTTTTCCTATAGGGGCAAACAACACTAGGCTGTTGGACCTTGTTGGTCATGAAGTGGTAAGTTTTGATATGACAGGTCTCTGTACTCACTTCATCCTTTTCTGAATAAATTCTTCTTTTATCTAAAATAATATGACAGGTCTCTGTCTGTAGTATTCCCATTATCTTTCTTATCTTTTTCGATTTATTATCTAGTTCATGTATCTTTAATTTCCATGATGCCTTTGGGTAGGTTCCACCTATGAAGCTTTCTAATATCATTCCAAATGCTAGCTTGGAAGCTATAGATTTGATCACGGTGGGTGTTGTTTAATATAATCCTTATATCAACGTATTGATGTCAAACTTTGTTAACTGTGTGTGCCATCTTTTCTAATATCTGCTGCATTGTAAATTCTGTAGCAACTTTTATCTTGGGACCCATCTAGAAGGCCGGATGCAGATCAGTCATTGCAACATCCTTTTTTCCATGTAACTTTTGATCTGATGTCTATTTTCCTTATCTTTCCTTATGGATTCAATTTAGTAATATATGCTGTACAGGTAGATACATGGGTTCCTCGTCCACTCCATGATCCACTTGAGCTGAAGCTAAGTAGCAAGAGTGAGGGCATTTCCATTTCCTTTCTGATATTTTCTTATACCAATCTTTTCAACCTAAGATTGGTATTGGGTTTTGATATTAATCAAATCATGTTTAGGTTTTTGGCCCTATCATTTATTACTTTCTTCCTGCACTATTTGACAGGGGCAAAGTCAAATCTTGAGCTGAAACTGCAGGATTTTGGCCCTGATACCGATGACTGTTTTCTTGGCTTGACATTAGCTGTAAAGCCCAGTGCTTCTAACTTGGGTAAATACTATTTTAACTCACTGTTTAATAATGCTAGCAGTATTTTATGTGAGGGTCAACTGGAATAATTGATTGGCTCTCTGATCACCAGTTTTCTGTACACAAATTTGTCTGGTATTGTTTCTTGTTTGTGTGATGGTAAAAATTCTGAGTTACCTGTTATTATTTGTGCTGGCTGCTTGGTCCCTCCCCAGATATTTAACTACAACTTATGTTCAGGTTGTGCCTGCTTGGTGTGCCAAATGCATTCACAGATGGAAAATAAGTGAAACTAAGTTTTATCCATGATTAAAAGTGGGCTAATTTATTTTTTATTTGTATATTGATTTTGGTTTATAATGCATGTTTTCCTTGAAGTGATATTGAAGTCCAAGTTTGTCATAAACTGTGTTTAACTAATAATTGACTTTTTCTTCTCTCCCTGAGCTTTAGTGTTTTTTCCCCCTCAAAATGCTGTAGATAATGATGAATAAGTGAGTAGCACTTATGTTAGAAGAAAAGTGGTCTATCTTCTGTGTTTCTTTTTGAATAGTCTATAATTGAATGATTTAGGAGAATAATTAAAGAGATGCCTCTTGGTTTAGGGTATGCTCGGTTTGGGTGGTGGAAAATTTGGAATGTGAATCATTTTAGACTTACTTGCTATAGGAGAAAAGGAAGGGCCGTTAGAAATAAGAGATTATCTACCTTATTATTTTCCATCACTTCAACCAAGGACACGCTTAAATATCTGTTTATCCAAATGTTTGTCAGTTAAGGTGTTAGGTGTAACTCTTCATTTACATTTTTTTTTTCCTAATTGATATAAGAAGAATATTATTGAGCAAGGTTTACAGTTTAACTTGCATTCGTCATAACATCCAATGCACAGATAACTATCTTGTTGATTGTGTGAAATGCTATAATTCTTAAGTTGTTCTTTCTGTGAAACAGCAATTGGATGTAGGATTTAACTCAGTAATTTTTCTCATGAGAGAATGTTCTGACATCTCCAGGGAACCTTTCCTGTCCCCCTCTTCATTTTGTAAATTCTGTTGCTAATTGATAATAATATTTTGCAGTCTTTTAGAATAATAAAAAAATACAGTCTACATTATCTTAGTCTAATACCTGTGTTCTTGATGAAGTTGACCTATTTCTTTTAACTTTTTGGCTTTCTTCAAACTTCAAAATACCATCTTTTTCCCTTCAATGATTTCAATCTTATACATGCCTGACCATTTAATTATTTCCACTTTCCTGCAGATGTGGTCCATAATGTATCTCAGGGTATGGGAGAGGTAGGTGCACAGGCTGTATAACAAGCATGGCATATTGTGGTTTTATCTTTTATTATCCTAATATGAGGGAAATCGATTACCTGTAGTTTAGCTAAATGCATGCTGTAAAAATGCAGGATTTACTACTTTGCTCGGATTTCAATCATCATCCAGACCAGTCAAGTGAGTCCTATGTTCTGCCATACAATATTAGTTTTTTACAACTAAACCAAGACAGCCATGTTTCTAGACAAGAGACAGCTTTTGACTTTAGATGTCCAACTTGAGGCTCGATTAATCTTGAAATATATTTTATGGAAACTTTGCTGATTGTCTCTGTCGCTTTTTCCAATATAGAACTTTATTAAAGGAGAAAGGATAGACTACAAAAACACATGTAGAAATTTAAGTCATGAACAAGCAAAAATAACTGTTAAACAGAAAGATGGTACATGAGAGCAATGAAGCCCCAGATCTCTTTGAATATTTTGAAACTTATGTAGAAACCCCATTAGCTGGAAACATAATTATACTGAAGATAATCCTATTCAACAGAAGATGTGATGGCATAATTTTTCTTACAAAATTTCTCTTGAATTTCTCTTCAACGTAATGCACTAAACTACTGCAAACATGACAGACCTCCAACATAAGTTCCTTCGAAATGGGTGAACTTTAGTTTCTCCAAATTCTGTGTAAAAACCAGTGTTCTCTGTATGATTATTCCAAATGGACTAAGCAGCAGTTTGGTGGAAAAGTAAATGGTTCATTCATTCATTCACATTGTTTATATTAATCCTTTAAAGTACCACTTATCAAACAAAAGTTTTGACATTGGAGGAGACCTTTAATTCCTTTGAGTTTGAAATGGGAAATATCAGTCTTATATTATATTCTGGATTCACCCACGTTATGCCTTTGAAGGGAGCCAAATGTAAGAGCAATTGATAAGTATTAGCAAGTGCCGAGACTGCTAAAGGACAAAATTTACTATTAGGAAACAGGAGTACTAGGTTTGAAAGGTATCATGGTTTATTTTATAGTTAACTGGATTGCAAATGATTAATTCTAATTCAAGTGACAAAATGCTAATTTTGTGGAACTTCTTGGATCCTATCATCCTAATTGATAAGTTAATAGTTTCTTGGAGAAGACAAGATATTTCTACTTTCTTTTTTCTACAATTCAACTGACAATTCTTTTAACTTTCACGTTCTTGTGCTTAATGATAATGAGGCATGGTTATTGTTTGCTCTAGTTTTTTGGACATTATTACCTCCTGATCAAAGTGGAATTCACACCCCAGCAGAGACTTCACTGTCATTATCATTCAGGTAATTTCTTGCTTATACTCTCACTATTCCTGCTTAACATCGTGTGATATTGTAATCAGTGTTTTTCCCCCATTTCTAATTATTCAGATTTTGTTGAAAATTTATATAATACTGTGTTTTATTATTTTCGAAGGTTGGGTTTGAAATAGACATATCTGGAATAAGTAAAAGGAGATGGAAATGCTAAGATGAATGTGTACTACAAGGAATTATAAAAGATGAAAATATATACTAAAATATCAGTTGACTTTATTAAGTAATATTCATAAGATGATTTGGGTAAATGGATCCATAATTATTAAGGCCTTACTAGACATTGACCTGGTCAAGGGATCAGGTTAACTTAAAAAAAAATGAGTTTTAAAATAAAATTTTGTAAGTATATATTTAACAAACTGACAAATAACAATGCAGGATACAAAGTAAAATTATCTCAATTAAATATAAAAAGTTTTGAGTTTCAAGAATCTATCCTGTGGACCTTGTATGTAAGATACTGAATTAGATTCATCATGGAAGGATTCATCATGTGGCTAACCTAGAATGCTTTATAATAGAATTTGTTGTTATTGCCATTTTCTCCTTGAAATTTGTCCTAGGAATTTCTTTTCCATTGCAGGACAAAAAACAAAATCATGGATAGATATTACTCTTTCATTACTCATTACAGCGGACTCTTAATAATGTGGTCAATGATGTCCTGCTTGAACCTTGATAATCAACGTTGCAAATGAATTATTTACTTATATGAGAAATGGTTTGTTAGAATTCATATCCTGTTTTTCCTGTTAGTTATACATTTGATACTCATTGTCCATAGTTAAATTCCTGTATATGCCATATTTTGTTTTCTTTTTGATATACTAGATATGTCATAATATGATGAACTGTTTACACTAAAATAGATAAAATATGTACTAGACGTAAATGTTCTTTAATGAAACTCAGAGACATGAATCCTCTTCTTTTCCCTTTCTTCTTACTTGTCCTCTTGACAGTTCAATTCAACATCCACCAATGGGAGTTCCGCAGTCAGCAGGGTTCTCCTTTCAGCCTTTGCAGCCTAACATCTTAACTAGTCCATTTTTGGCATTGTCTTCTCCCTTCCAGCGTGGACACTGCCTTTGAGTGATTGATTCAAGATGCAACCTGATCTTGAATCTTTTTGACACACCTAAGTTTGCTGGAGTAATATTTTGTATAGCCCTTTCAGCATTGATATAGTTTACCTTACCATTGTCATGAAATATAATGTAATTATTGGAACAAAAGTCTGATGTTTGACTCCATTTATTAATTTTGATCTTGAAATTTAGACCTGAAACTTACGGAATCTGAAATATAGAATGGCAGAAGTTGAGAAGGATATTTGACTCCCTTTCTTCTGCCTTTAATTCTCTTTTAGCTTGAATTTGGATGTTGTTGTTAGAACCTCTGAAGTTTACATATTAAATTAGATTACCTCGAAACATATTTAGTGTGTGCTTACGTTAGTTGTGAAAAAATATATTTTGTAACAAATTGATTTTGAGTAGAACCGATTCCGGAAGAATTGATTATGAGAATCCGTGTTATTTTTTTGTTACGGGCTTTTCACAATTATTTTATACAATAGTTATAGAATTTAAACTTGGCTTTTTGACACAAATATTACATTGTGTAAAAGTATTTACTCAAATATTACAAGTTTCAAACTATTTACACAAATATTACACTTTTTAAAAATTCAAAAATTAAAAAAAAAAAAAAAATTTCGAACACGTGGGACCCACCGGACACGCCGTGAGGCCAACGACATGTCCCAATAAGCCAAAATTCGTCACGGGCCCCACAACTCTAGAACAATAGATGAATTTTGCCTATTAGGACACGCTGTGGGCCTCACGGCGTGTCCACGTGGGACACGCCGTGAGGCCCACGGCATGTCCGGTGGGACCCACGTGTCTGAAATTTTTTTTTTTTTTTAATTTTTGAATTTTTAAAAAGTGTAATATTTGTGTAAATAGTTTGAAAGTTGTAATATTTAGGTAAATACTTTTACAAAATGTAATATTTGTGTCAAAAGGCCTTTAAACTTCGGTAGTCCACTTCATTTTCTTTTTAATTTATGAAAATATTATTTACCACTTCACTACATGTTTTAAATAGTAAAATCTGACCATGATAGACCCAACAACTTGTAACCAAAGTGAAAAAATAAAAAAACAAAGACAGCATTTGAATTTTTTGATACTCAAGTTTTACACTGTGTAACATATTGTATAAATACAAATTTACATATAATGTCACATATTTTTTGTACTTTGATTATAACTCTATATTCAAACACGAAACTTACAAATTATAAAAATGACTTCAGTGCCATATAAGGTCACATCTTTGTATAAATACAAATTCACATGTACACTTTATTTTCATCATGGCACAATAAAATTGACATTCTCTAAACTATTAAGTGTGATTTATAATTTTAATAGTTTGCATGAAATAAGTACTTTGAATTTTCATATTCGTCATATAACCTAAGAATTTGATATTCTCTATAGTGGCATGGCACGATTGGAATTTGAGTCAACTATAAAATTTTGGAAAAAGGACATCTCAGTTTGAAACTTTGGTTAAAAATATCATTTGATTAATTCCTATCTAAATATCTCTTGAATTATTATGTTCGTAGCAAAATAATCCCTATGTAATTATTATGTTTGTAGTTAATTGGACTGTAAATTATTTGGTCGCAAAGCTCTTATCGAAGTAAGAAAGTTTTATATTCAAGGTCTCTCATTAATAAAATAAAAGTCTCAAACATGTTTTCTACACAAAATTATTACTGTGAGTACTTTGACAGGGGCTCTCTTAGAACATGACAAGCTTCAAGTTTAATATGTTTGACTCCATCCAAAAGTTAGAATTAAATCCTTATTCCTGAGTTAAAAACAAATGTTGATTCGTATAAACAAAATAATCCCAGCCTTCAGTAATCAAGTGATACAATTACATACAATATAATTAAGGTTTAATTGTAATTTTGATACTCCTATTTTAACCACTTGAACGTTTTGGTCTCCCTTCTTTAAAAATGAACTATTGAGTCCCTCTATATTCATAAAATGTACAATTTTAGTCCATTTATCTTTAAGTTAAAATTTCTAAGTTTATTTTAAGGTATAAAATTTTTTGATTCATAATCCCACCGTTCAAATTTAAGAGCTACATCTTATGAAACTCCTCACTAAATTTTAGCTTAATCTAACGGTGGGACTCAGCCAAAAATACCAAAATCATAATTTTTCATCCAACCACAAAATTTAGACTTTTTCACCGTTAGATCGAGCTGAAATTTAATTGGGAGATTCACAAAACGTAGGTCTTCAATCTGAACGGTAGGATTATAAATCAGAGAACTTTACACCTTGAAATAAACCTAAGAATTTTGACTTAAAGATAAATAGACTAAACTTATATATTTTATGAATATAGAGGGACTCAGTAGTTTATTTTTAAAGAAGGGGACCAAAACGTTCAAGTGGTTAAAATCGAAGGACCAAAATTGCAATTAAACCTATAATTAATTTAAGAATCTCCTAAAGAAATTAATGTTCTACATTCAAAACCCCGTAGCTCTGTATTGCCGAGTGAAAAATCCAAGTCTACAAATAGACGGTAGTCAAGTGAGTGCACCATAAGTCACCCGGATCCCATGAGAGCAAGACCCGTTTTTGAAAGCGGGGAAAGAACAAAACATGAAACTAAAAAACATCTATTGATCTCATCGAAACACAAGGAACCTCGAAGCCCCAAACATAAACTCGATCGGAAATCTGTGGAAAAAAATTCCTTCTCCCGGTTCACCTTGTGTGTTGCACTCTGTTCTTTCAAGCTGGAGCAGAGTGCAATGCGAAATTAAGAGGAAGAGAAACTGGGTGCAGTTTTTTCAAGCTTCCATTGGAGTAAAGTTTGGATTTTTCCTGTGGGTATTGAAGAATTAAGCTTGGTGGGCATGCTTGGATTGACGAGGTAGTGGGAAAATTTCCTCTTTAACGTCGTACAATATTTGGGTATCATTGATTTTGTTGAATTCGGGTGGTTTTGAGTAGTTCAGAGGCAAGGTGTTTGATGGGTACGATAGTCCCTGGAGCTATTTGATTTGAATTCTCTATTTGGGCTGGTGCTTTTGGGGTGAGGAGGAAAATGGCCAAACTTGAACCCAGAAGTCGAATCGTCATCGAGCCATTGGCTCAGTTCGATCTCTCGAATCACTCTCGGAGCTCAGTTCGGTCACTGGCCATTTCCAGAATTTCTGATTCTCAAGCTTTAATCTATGTTGGAACGCAATCTGGGTCTATGCTTTTGCTCTCTGCAGATCTCAACAGCCCAACAAATAGCACACCCAGTGCTTCAACCAATTCGGAGTTTCCCAAAAGCACTTCCTTTTTGCAGAAGCTTTCGTTTCTAAGAAGCGCTTCTGTAAGTGATTCCCCTGTTGATTCCATATTAGTACTCGGTGAAATAGGAAAAATTTTATTGCTTTCAGATGGGTCTTTGTTTTTGATAGATTCTGCTCTCTCCCAATCAGCTAAGAGGTTGAACTTTGTTAAGGGGATTTCTATGGTTACAAGGAGAATAAGGAGTAATGAATCAGACAGTTCAAATTTGTTAGGGAATGTGAATAGTTTGACAGAACAGTCAAGCACAAGTCAACGGCTTATGCAAAAATTGGGAGGTGGGGTTAGAGCAAATGGTTTGAAGATCAAGGAGCCTGAACAGCAAAGTGAGGGTAATTATGTTTTTGCTGTTGTTGTTGGCAAAAGGCTAATACTTATAGAGCTTGTTTTTGGCCATAGAGCTGGTAAAGTTGATAGAGACATCAATGGCCTAACCGGGTCTATTGCAATATTAAAAGAGGTTCAGTTTGTTGATGGGATTATCACCATGGTGTGGCTTAATGATTCAGTTATAGTCGGCACGATCAATGGGTATAGCTTGATTTCCTGTGTTACAGGGCAAAGTGGTGTGATATTTTCCTTGCCAGATGTATCTCATCCACCAAGATTGAAATTGTTGCAGAAAGAGTGGAAAGTGCTTTTGTTGGTGGACAATGTGGGCATCATTGTTGATGCCCATGGACAGCCAGTGGGTGGTAGTTTGGTTTTCCGCCATGGCCTGGATTCTATCGGAGAAATATCTTCCTATGTGGTTATTGTAAATGATGGGAAGATTGAATTGTATCACAAAAGATCTGGTGCTTGTGTTCAGAAGTTGCCATTTGGCGGGGAAGGAATAGGACCTTGCATTGTTGCCAATGAGGAAGATGGGCGTGGAAAGCTTGTTGCTGTTGCCACAGCCACCAAGGTATGCTATGGTGTTAATGGTACCCCGACCTTCATTCAGAATAAACTCTTCGACACACTATCATTTTCATTCTTTGTGTTTGGGCTGATCGAATACAGAAATTTTATGGTTAAGTTATTACCTTAAGTTGGTGGTTGGCTTAGTCAGATTCTTAATTTCTTGGTAAGTTTTTTATAGGGCCCCTAAATAAGGCATGGTTAAAATTAACCAAAGAGAAGGTTTAGTTCATGATATCGGCTCCCCCCAACACACATGGACAAAAAAACAAAAAGAAGAGATTGTAAAATTCTATCTGTATATGTAAAGAAATAATCTTTTTTTTTTTTTTTTTTTTTTTTTGTTGAGGTGTTGGTAGATGGCAATTGAGTATCACACTGGTCAGCTGGTTAAGGCATCACTAAGCCCCTTCATGAAGTTTATTTTATGAAAAAGAAACAAAAATCATTCTCAGATTGGCTAATAACAATCTTAAAATGATAAAAGAAATTTATGAAACTTTGCTGAAATTGTTGTAGAAAAGTCAAAAGTCTAGTACTAGATTAGTCTGTCACACTGAATGCCTTATAATTTGAAAAAAATGGTGTAACTTCAAAATTTGAACTTGTTGAAATATAGAATGTTGTTGCTCTTGCAACAGCACCACGGTATATTCTAGTATTAATCTAATGGCACTGTCACCTTCATTCAGAACATGCTCTTTGAAGTACTTTTCTTTTCATTCTTAATGTGTATATTTGATCTATATTTGAAGTGGTACTGGTTCAGTTACCTTATATGGGTGGTTGGCTAGCCAGATGCTTGATTTCACTGTAAAGTCTTTATTGGGCCTCTGAACTAATGCATAATGAAAATCAACCAAATATCCTATTGATGATATTACCCCCTTGAACATACATCTGAAGAGAAGGAAAAAAAAAGAAGAAAAAGATATTGTAAAATCCCATCTACATTTGTAGAAAATTATTAAGTTTGTAGAGATGTAGGTCAGTGGAAGTTCAGTGTCTTCCTCGTGATTTTCCAAAGGCATCACCAGCCTGGTTCATGAATTTGATTTTATGACAAAAGCAAATATCATTCTCAGATTGGGAAACCTATTGTGAAGTAATTCCTAGAATTTTATGTCTTTGGTAGCTGGATTGAACTCTGCTTCTAGACTAATGATGTCTCTTCTGTCAATTCCTTGTTGATTGCATTACAGCTTAACTATTCCTAGGAGGCCTGGGCTTGATTTGATGAACTTTTATGTTGAGTTAAATGGCTCCAAGATTGACTTTGAGTATTATTTGAAGCTTGAGCTAATTAGGATAAAGCAAATAGAAGCTTGAGCCCTAATTTAATTAGATTGGATAATATGTATTTTTTGTAACTCAATTTCTACAGTTTCCGGAAAAATTGAAAATATATGGATGCACATAAACTATCAAAGATATTTATAATATGTATAAATATTATATTATGTTTAAAGAGAACACAATATTATATATGGATATATATAACATATATATGAGGTCTAGTTTATATGATTAAATGCAATTGAGCTTATTATTAGATTAATCTTTAACAGCGTTTGCTACTAGTCTAGCTTGTTGGAATGTTACCTCTTCATATACAGTTGATCATTGCAAAAAAAATTTGGGTTAGTTTCTCAAATTGCAAGCAACTGCTTCATTATCAAAGAGTGACCCATGTGCTTTCATATTCCTTGCTCTTTCTTGAAGAATTTTGATAATTTTTTATTTTTGGTATTATTAGATAATTTGCTATCAGAAATTACCTTCTGAAGAACAAATAAAAGACCTTCTGAGAAAGAAGAATTATAAGGAGGCTATATCCTTGGTGGAGGAGCTTGAGAGTGAAGGTGAAATGTCAAAGGATTTACTCTCCTTTGTTCATGCCCAAGTGGGGTTTCTCTTGCTTTTTGACTTGCGCTTTGAGGAAGCAGTGGACCACTTTCTGCTCTCTGAGACAATGCAGCCTTCTGAAGTATTCCCATTTATAATGCGGGATCCAAATCGCTGGTCCTTGCTGGTACTTTTCTGCTTAAATCCCCGTTTATTATTTTTTTATCATGTTTTTTTTTTGGTTAAAAAAATGTGAAGTTGGTTTATTTTGACCACAAACTTATCCACAAAGGATAAAATTTTTAAAATGTGAAGCGGGGGTATAGATTATAATATTTCTTTTGAAAATGTTATCATGCGACACAACTTTGGATATTTGACAAGTTGGCAATTAGTATCTGGAAAGTTGGAGTAAGTAACCTTTGTTATTTTGAAATTGTCCTCAATTAGAACTGGGCATCAAGAAAAATGTTGCAAAATTTTTATCTAAGATATCTTATACCATTGAAAACACCTCTGGATCGTCAATGCTGCTGAAACACATAGCAACTAATATAAACCATCTTATGTAATAAGGTCATAATATCCATATCTGGATTAGGAACATATCGACATGATTGTACAAATTAGTTGGTATGTTGCAAATTGCAATAGCTGGAGTTTATTGGATTTCTAATCCTTTGAACTATTTGATACGGTTGATAAATTTCAACTTTTGATGCAAACTTAACTAGTAACTTTTGTCTCTATCTTGGGTCTTCAGATGATGTGCTTTGTTGTGCAACATGTTGTATTTGTCCTAAATTCATATTTGTATTATTCAAATGCTTAAAAGGTTATGCTTTATGAATGTGGTACAGATGTTCAAACTGGCTTTTGTAGGTTCCTAGAAATCGATATTGGGGTTTGCATCCTCCTCCTGCCCCTCTTGAAGATGTAGTAGATGATGGCTTGATGATAATTCAAAGAGCTTCTTTTCTGAGGAAAGCAGGTGTAGAAACAGTTGTAGATAATGATCTTTTTTTGAATCCACCAAATAGAGATGATTTGTTGGAGTCAGCAATCAAGAATATTAGCAGGTTTACTTTCCTTGAACTTGTTATTCATTTTGATTTTTGGGTCATTGCTGCAGTTGGGACTGTCAGACACACACACCCTTATAAACACTCACATACCTACCTGTAACTTTTCCTTTTGGCACATAATAGGATTTTAAATTAATGATCCACATGGAAGCTTATATCTATTGTCTGTTGTCATGTTTTGTAACTGATAGTGTCATTAAGTAGCTTGTCAATGAATGACATTTCGTACAGGTATTTGGAGGCTTGTCGAGGTAAAAACTTGACAAAACCAGTGAGGGAAGGAGTTGATACTCTATTAATGTACCTCTATAGAGCTCTAAATCGTGTCAGTGACATGGAGAAGCTTGCATCTTCTACAAACTGGTGTGTTGTGGTATGTGCAGATTATTCATGTTTTGTGCTTATGCAAGTTAGTTCTTTACTTCATTTAATGTATTTATTTCCATTATCCAAGACATTTTAAAGCAGAATTTTCTGATCTGGACAATAAAAGTTCATAGTGAGTGGACTGATTCTTCTAATTATTAATTCATTAAGTATGTTGAAATGTTTTTTACAGAACCTTTGAGGAGATTTGAGGATTTATTTTTCTCCTTCATATTATGACCATTTTAAGGAAATAGGGTGAATGGAAGCTCCTTAAAAGTTGACTTATCAACAATAAATGCAAGTTCTGTTGTTACTGTATTGGTCCTTGTTGTTTAAAACTTTAGCCCCTATTCAAGTCTCTTAAAGGCTGTCCCTTTTAATAAATTAGGGCATTGATTTTGAAAAGATCAAACTATTGAGTATAATATAACCAGGGGAATAAGATTATTTACAGAATGCAGATATCATGCTCTCTACCAAAAGATAATGGTAGTATCTCATCAGTGAGTTTCCAGGTGCTGGAGTCAAATTATCGGCTCCCTCCAATTTGTAGTGTTCTAAATGATTTTTTCTGCAATTTCTTGTTTTTCCTTTGTTGTGGAACAGTTCAGGGTATTCTAAAACTCAGAGTTGGGCCATTTAATCTTTCTTTGAAATCTGAGGTTCAGAAACATAGTTCAATTTAAATTGTGTGCTTAAAACTAGGGTTTCTTTTTGGTCTAAACACAATGCACTATGTAATAGTGCTAAGAAACTGTGCAATCTTGGTAATCCAATGCATTGCACAACAGCGTGGCCATTGTCAGGAGCTGGCTTGAAGGATGACCTTACAACCTGCATGGACTGTGCAGGAGGAGTTGGAACAATTTTTAGAAGAGTCTGGACACTTGCGAACACTTGCCTTCCTCTATGCAAGTAAAGGAATGAGCGCAAAGGCCGTTGCTATTTGGCGCATTTTGGCAAGAAATTATGGATCAGGACTCTGGAAAGACCCTGCTTTGGAGAATAGTTTACAGGATAGTGGAGCAAAAGTTATTTCTGGTAAGGACACTGCTGCAGCTGAAGCATCAAAGATTCTTGAGGAGTCATCCGAACAAGATTTGATTCTACAACATCTTGGATGGGTATGTAATTTTTAAAAAGTCTGGTGATGTTAGGCAAGTAAAATGGGTTCAACTTCACTAACTTTTACAATGATCATATACTTCGTTTGGTCTTTTCAATTTCAGATTGCAGACATCAATCAGGTGCTTGCAGTTAATGTTTTAACATCAGACAAACGAGAGATCCAGCTTTCACCAGGTACTTGCAGTTAATGTTTTAACATTAATCATTATATTGCATAAACTTCCCTCAATATAACTGGTAGAATTCTTTTGTGAAATTTATTGTGATGATGAACTCAAGGGTTGTCCTATAGCAGGGATTCATAGTTTTCTATGTGTTTTCATTTCTGTCCATTAAATATCAAGCATTTGTAATCTTAGTAGTATGTTAATCTTATTTTTACTGCAGATGAAGTTATCACAGCTATTGATCCACAGAAGGTAGAAATTTTACAAAGGTATACCATTGCATTACCTGTTTGCAGTATGTTCATTTCCTTGAAATTGATGACAATGTGTCTGATGATTTTGTTAAGTTGTTAATTCTTGTCCTTTGATCTTTGTTTTCCCTATTGGAGAATCAACATGAGACTTTTATGCAGAATTACATGAAGAGGACTCTGAACTATGAAAAAGAAAAACTTGACAGAATTGAAATAATCAACAAATAACAATCAAGAAAGAATACTTTTCTATCAGTAAGGTTTGAAACATATTGGATCTTAATGAGGTGCAAAAGTTGGTAGTGCATGTGATATTAATTGTTTTGAAGAAAATTCCAGGAGTCTTCCTTTCTCACCAGTCCTCCCAAAACCAAATACAAGAAGAATCATTCATTGTATGAAACGAAACTTTTTTGTTTCTCTTTTTATTGTGCTCAAGGACCTTTGACCTTAATGTCATTCTTTACCCTTATTATTACCCCCCAAAATAGACAGATGTCCAAAGGTTTGCAACAGTTTACCAGGAGAATTCCCTTAATCCAGTCACATGTCACATCTTTACTTTATTGAAAGCGTAAAGCTAACAAGTAGTTTTGCTAAAATTTAATGAAATGAGAACTCTATGGTTCGTTGCTATGAAATGCTTTTGTTCTAAAAAAGTCTGGTGCTTGATACAGCTATTGGAAAATAGTTGATGGATCTATTCTTGTTACATTTAGTTATAGACATGTTTGAAGTGTTTTAGCTTTCTTCCATCCTTCTCTCTTTTCTCTTCTGCTTCCTCTTTTTTTGCCAAGCTAATTCCGTTGCATTATCAGTCCTTACTAAAATCCCTAACCCGTGGTGTTATTGGACATGCAACTTTCAAACAATTATAATTACCATTTTCCCTTTCTGTCCATTCCCATTCCCATTCCTTAAAATTTGATTCCCTATTCCAAATAGGTTTGAGGATAATCTGGGGGAGAACTGACTTGTTAGTTGTTACCTGGTGGAGCATGTCTTTCTGAAGTACCTCAGTCTTTCCTTTAATTGGAGTTCATTTTTAAGTTTGTATTGCAAACTGAATCAGCTACCTGTTTGAGGTATGCAAACAAAATCAATAAAATATTAAAATTGTTAATGGAGATATCAGTTTTTATTATTTCTCAATAATTTTAGTAATTTGATTACTCTGGTGATTTCTTCTATCTCTTGTTTCTTACAATTAATTCCCAATGCTATTTAAATTTCTTCTTATTGTTAAAAAATTGCTCCCTTAGTTTATACTGGCTTCCTTGTCAATTTATTCTAGATATCTCCAATGGTTGATTGAAGACCAGGAGTCTAATGATACTCAGTTCCATACATTATATGCCCTTTCACTTGCCAAATCAGCAATTGAAGCCTTTGAGTCCGAGAATACCTCTGAAAATCCTGATAGGGGAAAGATAGAGACTGAAAGTTTGGCTACTATGACAAGCTCAATCTTTCAGAGTCCTGTCAGAGAAAGATTGCAGATATTTTTGCAATCCTCAGACTTGTATGATCCAGAAGAAGTTCTCGATTTGATTGAAGGTTCAGAATTATGGTTGGAAAAGGTCATTTAAATTCTTTTGGCTGCCTTATTTGACTTTGGTGAATTTTCGATTTACTGATTCTTGATGGTCACAGACGCAATTTTTAAAATCTATTACTTTTCTTTCTTCATTATCTACCTGGTCATGCATGGGATAAACTCCCTTAAGTGCAAAAAATGTTTAGCATGCTGCTTATTTCTATGTTACTTTGCCTTACTTACAGGCTATTCTGTACAGACGACTAGGGCAAGAGACTTTGGTTCTCCAAATTCTGGCTCTGTAAGCTCTAAACTAATTTCAAGATGGCACTTGGTTTCATGTTCATGACACTTGGTTTCATGTAAATTGTGATGAACCAATCTTGACCATTCTCCATAAAGTATGCATGCATTTTGTTATCATTGTGTTTCTCTTGGGTAATTTTTGTAGCGCTCATGTTTATTATTGCTTGTGTTTACAGTAGTTGGCACAAACTTCTCTTAATCATTCTCTATTAAAAATATCCAAGGAAAATGAACAATACTTGTGAAGGAAAAAGCTTTTGAAGTCTTTATGAGATGAGTTTTATCGTATTCTGTGCATATTAGCATAATTGTGTCAGTATGGGATTTGAGCATATACTAAGGTTCATTTGGGCCTGCGGAAAGTTTTAGGATAGGACTAAAATAGTTTTTAGATTTTCCATGAATATCTTCAAGAACTTTTTTTTTTTTGGTGTTGAAATTAGTATTGTTCATTAGTTTACCAGCAATCGAACATGTGACTGCGAATGGTTTACTGATATGATTAATCAGAAATCAGTAGTTTTATATTTACAGTTAATATGTTTTGGCTCTCAGGAAACTTGAAGACAGTGAAGCTGCTGAGCAGTATTGTGCTGAGATTGGCAGAGCTGATGCCTATATGCAGTTCGTCATTCTTTTACCCTTTAAATAATTTATTCAAGTATGTAAAAGTTATTTAGAAAATGTGTTAACGTGCTCTTGGATCTTTTTGTTTAATGTTGTAATGACCTCAGGTTGCTAGATATGTATTTGGATCCACAAGATGGTAAGGATCCCATGTTTACTGCTGCTGTTCGCCTTCTCCATAATCATGGAGAATCACTTGATCCATTGCAAGTTTTAGAGGTATTAAATTCATTCTCTCTTCCCATAAATATAGAAGAACATTATTTTTTTCTCAGTCTTCTTTCCTTTTTTAATTCTCTTGCAAAAATGTAATATTTGGCAACCTGAACTAGAAAGAAAGGAGTGCCCGTGTTTCAGCATCAGCATCAAGATGGGAGATACATATGAACTGAAAACAATGTAGAAAGATCAATATAGACAAAATAAATTAACCCCTTCTAGAATTATTGGGTGTTAAACTTGTTTGCATTTTTAGTAAGGATGTTAGGGTTGTCTTTACCCCTAAAAATTATATTAGAAAGAAGGTGGAATTGAAGTTGCAGAAGCTAGCCACTCAATTTGCTAACAGTGGGAATTTGGCATTAATGTAGGCTGGTTCACTTAGTGGATGTTAGTAGGGGGTTTTATTCCTATGCATGGCTTTCCTGCCTAATCCAAAGGATTGGTCTGTTTACCTTGCTATTGACAAGGAGAAGGTGCAAGAGAAATGAGTGATAGATAGGGGGTGGAGAGAGTGAGGGATAGTCATATAGAAGTTTCTTAACATAAAATGATATAATATATTATTGTAAAGTACCTAGGAAAGGAATGTAAATTTTATATTTTTTAATATTTAAGCGAAAAGATTTTGGTCAGCTGGCGTATAGATTATTGAGACTTTATCACATGAATGAAACTTAAAAGGACTTTCCTATACTTTAAGGACTAAGATAGAACCCTTTCTATTTATAGAAGAAATTTCATTAGAGAAAGAAAGAATACAAAGGAAGAGAAGGATAAGGTATTCTCCTTAAGTGAAATATACAGAGCAAGAACAGAAGAGAAACACATCAAAAGAAAATGGCTCTCCAATCTCTCTGCATAGTAGTCATGGAAGTCCCCTTAAAGTAACCCTATCTAGCTGTCTATTGCACCCGTGAAAGGCCAGGAACACAATCCTATCCCACAATAAATTTATGGAAAGATATTTATCCTTAAAAATTTGAGCATTGCACTCTAGCCAAATACACCAAAGAGTAGCAAACATAGCACACTGCCATAAAGCTTTGCCTTCCTTCTTACTGCTTAAACCTCTAAAGCTAATTTAGAGGAGCTGATTTAAACTTTTCAAGGCACACCCAAGCTTCATGAAACATGCCAAAAAGCTATTCCAAATAGAAGTTGAAATCTGCAAGTATACAGGAGCAAAACATCTATATCTATCTATCTATAGATATATATAAACCCCATAGACCCACGGTATAATTCTCATGGCTGGGATATTAACTTTTGGGAGGAACAGACACAACAGACGAATAATCACTTTCAGATTCTCTCTCTCTCTCTCTCATGTTTTTCTTCTTTACCATGTTCAATGCATTTTTAGGATTTTAGTCTTGATAAAAATTTGGCCTTATGACACAGAAACTGTCACCAGATATGCCTCTTCAACTTGCTTCTGAGACTATATTAAGAATGTTAAGGGCCCGGCTTCATCATAATCTTCAAGGAAAGGTACTTGTTATTTTTCGTCCCTGGATGAAAGACTTTTAATTAGTGAAGTACTGTTGCAAACATTTGTTTCCTTCATAATAATAAATGTTTGGTCTGGCTCTCAGCAAAAGAAAAAAAATGTTTGATCTTGCTCTTTTCCATTATAATTGCCTTAGAAATATATTATTATTTGGATTGTCAGACAAATATTCAAGAGTGTAGAGATTGGTATAGGTTGTTACTATGAATGAGAAATCCTGTGTCTCACTCTGGTGATGAATTTAGTTTTTTTCTTTTTCTTTTTTTTGATAAAAGAAGATGAATTTAGTTTTGTGAGCATTCCACCAGATTTTGGAGACTATAACAATTTTTACGTCTTTTTAATACTTATGAAATATCAATCTGTTGTTCAAATGGCCGTATGAGTAGGACTTTACATTGTCGCCATGTTAATGCGGATATTCATATGGAATTTGGAATTTCACTTTTACTTTGACTTGTATATGACTTTCTGAAAAAAGGAAAAAGCCAACCAAAATTAATATAGATTGTGCATCACACGTGGTATTGCTCTACTTTTTCTCAGATTATTACTACAACATAGTAGGGAGAGATGTCATGGTTCTAATTAGTAGAATGTCATATTCCCTAAATTAGCCCTCTGTTCACTGATTCTTTTTCTTTTCCTACACTGGCGGCCTGCGCATCAGCGCAAGGGGAAATACACTAGTTAATACACTATTTATCTATCTATCTGCCAATCTATATATACACTGTCAGCGCTCAGCAGGAAAGTCATTTATCTTTGAGCCTTATGTACTTTTGTCGTCAACAAATAGTATAGTCTCAAAATTTAACTTCGATAAATTTCTTTTTCAGATTGTGCATAGCCTATCCCGTGCCGTAGACATTGATGCAAGATTGTCAAGACTCGAGGAAAGATCAAGGAATGTGCAGATCAATGATGAGAGTCTCTGCGATTCATGTCATGCACGCCTTGGTACTAAGCTATTTGCAATGTACCCTGATGATAGCATCTTATGTTACAAGGTTGGTGCTCTTTCTCTTCTCTCAATTGATGGTATATCTACAGCTTGTCCCAACCCTGCCCTTTCTAACTAACACTTATTTAACAAAAGCTGTTGCCATAAATGTGTGATTTTGAGATTTCTTGATGTGTAAGAAATAATTTAAGCATAAATATTTTCTCCAATAAGCACAGGATTTTTTTTTTGGTGGGGTAAATTATGATTTTGGTCCTTGGGGTTTGATCCTTTGAATCATTTTGCAATAAAGTTTGGAGTTGATCAATTTAGTACATTAAGAGTAATCTTTTTCATTCAATTTTGTCCAAACCCTGCTTTTGATACATAAGATGATGAAACTTGATTGATACATTTGCTAATAGCTGGATTGTTTTGATTGTACTTGAAATACATTGCAGTGTTACCGCCGTCAAGGTGAGTCGGTATCGGTCTCTGGCCGGAATTTTAAGGAAGATATCCTAATTAAACCAGGTTGGCTTGTGAGTCGTTGATCAGAAACTTAGAACAAGCTGATATTAGATGCCGTTTGATGCCACTATCCCTTGAGCAGAAAGAGAGGAATTACTTATTCTTACCAAATCCCAAGTCAATCAAAATTTACAGAGGAAGTGTGTTGGTGAAGATCATTGTTAAGTTACAGGTAACATTCAATTTTTAGAGTATCAGCTTCTAACCCCTAGACTAAATGACATAGGCTTATAGAGTTAACAAGATGATGAGACTGTAAATTAATCAGTTGATTTCTCCATTTTACTCCCCCATTTTGGCTAATCGCGTTGTATATCTATCTTTGTAAAAATGTAAATTTTGGATTTTATAAAGAATCATTCATTAGAGACATGCCTCAAACATGTTTGATATGATACCAAACGACTTATAGTCGATTGGTACAAGGTCATCCTCAGGATTTGTAGATTCTTTGTTTGAATCAAAAGTTGTAGTCAAAA
>QAOA01005930.1:115128-157699 GCA_003255065.1 Cercis canadensis
TTTTTTCAATTTTTTCCCTCCTGGCTTCCATTTTTATCTCTTCTTATGCATCCCTTCTATATTTCAAGAGGCAAACAAGGGATTTGTTTTTGGAATATAAAGCAAACCACCCACGTTTTAATGTCTATGTGCAGATGAAGACTCGAGTTTGGAGGAGGAATTTTCTTTACTTTCTTCTAGTTCATCAACTTTTCTCAGGTGCTTTTTGATTAGTTGATCTTGTTCATGTTTAAACTTTTTGAATTTTTTAAAGCTTTGCTTAATTGTTAGAAATGTAGTGATAGAGAGAAAGATAGATTTTTTAGTATGTCATAATGACTTTTGAGGGGGGAAAATTGAATAAATGTCATAGAACATCATGTTTGCAAACATGAGCTTGTTTTAGAGATGCATTACAGTTTAAGGTACGAGGTTAAATTTGATTCCTTGGCCTTCAAAATGATCATTTTTTTTTATGACATGGCTGAAGTTTAAAATATTGTGTTTTGACAATGACATTTTTCATGTTCAAACTCTCTGAATTTTGTAAAGGTTTGCTTAATTTTGAGACGTGTAGTAATATAGAAGAATATAGATTTTTTTAATATGTCATATTGACTTTTGAGGAAGAAATTTGAAAAACTGTCCGAGAACATCACATTTGCGAACATGAGTTTGTTTAGAGATGCATTACAATCAGGGTTACATGGTTGAATTTGATTCCTTTGCCTTAAACACGATCCTTTTTCTGTTATCAGATGGTGGAAGTTTAAAATATTGTGTTTTGACAGTGACATACTGATCTTTTTTCTGATTTCTAATGATATAGGGATAATTTAAGCACGAAGGTTGAAGATGGTTCTGTGAATGGGGAAAATGGGGTGGTATTTGGAGCAACTGTTACAAAAGGTAGCCGGTCTTCTTGCACATTGGATTTTGAAGTCAATGAGAGGAGGAGACATAGTGTTTACCAAGAAATCCTGCAGAGTTATGAAGAACTGCGGATTTGTGGCAAGAATTTGAGAGATGCAAAGGATAAAATCTTGAGGTATTTGATTTGAACTCGAGTTTCATTTGTATTTATAAATCTAGCAAGAAGAGTAATTGTTGTACCCCTATATGTTTTAATATCATGGAATGGAATCTCAGTGGTTTTTAGTTTATTTTGAAATCCGATATTTCAATCATCAAACTTTATTATTGCACTTATAGAAAATTGTACTTTGATTTGTTAATCGAAGAAAAGTAACAAAAAAGATAAAAATTGCCAACTCAAAATGTACTTGTTCTAAATTTCCTCTAGATGACAAGTTGGATCAAACCACTCTGTCTTTCTCTTTTGTCTTCTGAAGTGGCAGCAGACTTCCCTCAACAAAATTTCTTGTCAAATGAACGTAATATATCAGTTCAAAGAATTGATAACAGGTTATTAATTTGTTTAATACACTGTAAAGTATGCTGTAGAACCACTAACTCATTCAGTGCATGCACATTTTTTGTGCAAATTAAGTATTGGTTATTTTTAATATGTGCTGATATTTAGATGCATGCAATATCTGGAAACACTTAGTGATCCATTCTAACTTCCCTGTACATTCCATGCTCGCACATCTCTCTTCTTTTTCGCCCTTGTCTTTTATGATACAATTAATTAAATGCTTCTCTCTCAGTCAGTGATAAATATTGTAATGTGCAATTTAAATTCAGCTTTTATACACTTGTGTGAGAGCATGTGGGGGGAATGTTGACCCAAAGGAAGTTTATCATGAGTGTGATGTGAGCCTCAAAAGTTCAGTTATAGTTGATTGAATGACATATATGGTGGTTTGATTGTCCCAGCTATTGCCCAGGAGCATGGATTGAGAAGGTGGGTGGCTTGAAGCTAAATGATTATGATGTGCCAAAGCCAACATGCCTCATGTTGATTGGTCCTAGAGGATCTGGGAAAAGTAGTCTGATAAACAAAATCTCCAAGGTGTTTGAGAATGACAAATTTGCACCAGTGAGAGCACAAGTGTCATGTATAATTTTTAATTTAAATGACATTTTGAATGATGGATTTGTGATTTCAGCATATCTTTGAATATTAGCATGAAGAACTATTCATTTACCTAACTTTCCTGATATATTTATCTTTTGATGCCAGATAATTCACAAATTGGGGATGGGACATATTTCCTCCAGGAGTATATGATTCCAAGAGACTCAACTTCTATCTGTTTCTATGACACACGCAGTTTATCTGATGATTCACAAGACAATGATAGAATGTTAAACCATTGGATGACAAAAGGGGTTCGTCATGGAGAGCTTGTTGTCAGGTCTGAATATTTAATATAAACATCATTCATCTTGATTTAATTGTTTGTTATATAATTTACTTCATGTTCTAAGAATATTGTCTATCAGGGATATGGATAATGATAGCTTGAGGAAAAATTTGAAGTATAAAGCTAACCAGAAAGGTTACTGTTCCAGTAGGATCAGAAAAGTTAATTTTGTCATATATGTTGTTAATGGTCTTTCGGTTCTGAAAGAAATAGAGAATGCTAGCGATTTGGAGTCATCATATACCAAAACAATTGCTTATACTTTCAAGAACCCGGCGCTGTCATTTAAAGGTATTTGTATGACTATGATCTATTTTTTCATTTATATATTTGATGTAACTTTTTCAATTTCTTTTTCTCTTTGTGTATTCAATTAATCTAAGATTATCTCATTTTCCACTCAGTTTTTAGTAGGCAGGCAGCTAAGTTTTGTAGGCTAAAATTCAGAGACTATCATTTTGTCACGTGCATTTCTCCTCAGGATTCATGCCTGATGTGGCTCATTTCTTGTCAAATCCTGTTTTTGAAGTAATTTTGTGATAAGTCTAAGTAGTATAGCAGAGACAAGTTTAATATAAATAATACTAGAGAGGGGAAAAACAGAAATGAGGATTGCTGTGATTTTGTTACATCTCTCTCTCTTTAGGTTGAATCTTTAGTTTTTGCAGCAACTTTTAGTTAAGCTTTATGAAGGCAGAATAGGCCTTATATAACATAACCTTCTTCTATAAAAGAGGTGAGGTTGAGGCCAAGCCATATCCTTCCTTGGGGCTGCTCTTTTATACTTATCATTTTCCTTCCATATAAGCAGTCCTTGACCAGCATAATATATCGTGTAATTCAAAAACTGCTCACTGTTTATATTTTATGCTCATTGAAAATAGTGCACATATCTATCTAGTGTTCATCTATATTATTCCTAGTCTAAATCACAACTTTGGTCAGATGACAAACCTGTACTTGTTGTCACACATGGGGATCTCCTTTCACTTTCTGATCGTACTCGTATTCGTGCGCATTTGGGAGAGCAGCTGGGAATTCTACCAACAAAACAAATTTTTGACATCCCAGGTGGTTTCAAGTTATATCAGCTTACTTTTCATTCGATATTTTTTGATGTCATTGATTTTAGACAAGTTAATAATTGCCTACCTGTCCTGCAGAATCTGATGATCCAGTAACTGAGTTTACCATAATTGAAATGTTACGTTATGCTCTTGAGCATGCAGAGAGAAACTATCCTCAGAAAATCAGTATTATGGATAAGGTTTTTGCCTCTTTGCAATATAGCTTTAATGATAACACAATGATGAACTCTTCGTCTCCTTTTCCTTTTTTTATTCACAAGAAACAAATATTGCTATCTACACAGCTCTGATTTCATGATATTACTGATTTAATGTCCTCTGTAGATGTAGTGATTTATGCAATATGCTAGCATGTAAGGTTGAGATTTTGCAAATTTTCTCCAGTTATAAAACCTCCAGTGTACTGATGGATATGTTGAATGCAGGTTCATAAAGCAGCTCTTCCATTGCGCGTAATTCTGTTGATCCTAGTATTAGTAGTCGCCATTGCCTTTGCCTATGATAATTCAATACATCCCTTGCATTTCCCTCAAGCTTCGACTGGAAAAGTTCATGGTTCGCATGCAATGCCAAAATTAGAGTGGCATAAAATTCGGCACATATGGTAGAAATGTATAGGTGCTGATATAGTTCCTAGTACATAATGTGGTCTGTAGCTACGTGAATAGACTCTTCTAAATTGGAAAACCGTGGTAACCATGCAGTAAAGGGGTGATTTTCTTTTGGGAGAATTCCACTTGGGTTCCTTCTTACAAATAGTCTACTTTGGTGCTTCAAAGTGGTTAGTTTATGATAAAATGTGGATAAAATTCAAAGGGGAAAGTTTACTTCATTAGAAGGAACTGAACTGAAATTCCCTTCGTTGTTTTGTAAGTGACCTTTCATGACTGGTTGACGTCCTTCATGTACAAAGTGTAAACATTGTATATAAGCAGCTTTTCTTTCTTTCTTTCTTTATTTTATATATATAGAAAAGAACATCGTGCTTGGTTCAATTGACAATTTAAGTTTAATAGATGATTGCTATTTGAATATATGAGTAAACAAAAGTAAGGCAATGAGTCGCTATGAGTCAAGCTGCGTCTATCTTGTTGAGCTTGGCTCGATCAAAATTGGCTTAGCTTAGAACTTGACTCCAGTATATTCGAGCACTATAATTCAAACAACATACTCACCTTTTCAAACCACACAATGTGCTTGGAACATATTGAAATAGAAATAAAATACTTTTGTTTGAAAAGAAATAATTGAATTTTTTTAAAAGATACTAGGATTTAAAAATATGAATAAATAAACAAAATTTTTAATTATTATTTTATTTCTAAATAAGTTTTATGCAATAACTCTTTTATCTCAATTTCATTCGTTTCCATTCTTAGAAAAGCAACAAAGCGTTAACCTTATGAGGCTTGACACTTGAGAGGCCATTGATTGGTCAAAAAGCAGATTATGGTCCTCCACTTTCTGTGGTTCATAGATCATAGTGGACAATTTTGCAGTTATTCCAGACACATAGCAGCCATGAATTTCTAAATTTATATATATGGAACACTTTCTATTTAGCTGGGAACATAATGGGCATATCCCTAGAAAATAGTGGTTTAGATTTGTGAAGAATTTTAATTTAGCTTTACACATAGGAAAAATTGCATACAAATTTTTACTCTCAACAATTAAAATCATGAAAGTTAGTTACATATGAATGGCACACAAAAATTAAGGTGTTTGACGTTAGAGCTCAATCCCACGCACTTGACTCTTCTTCTTACTCCCCTTCGCTTTGCTCCTCTGTAACCTTAAAAAACAAGTGTACAAGGTGTAAACGTGGATCCAATAAACCTCACAAGTTTGCAGTACGTGTACAAAATGTACAGAAAACAAGAAAACAGTGAGTGAAATTCTTGAGGGGTGAATTTGATACTTCTCCGTCATGGAAATGCTGGTTTGAAGCTATTGGCAAGGCTTCACATTCGAACAATATGGTTTACAACCATTTATGTAACCCTGAATTCAACGTTAGCAGTAGATGCAGCAGTGTTTTGCAATTCCCAGGCACTCAGGCAGTTTTGCATGAACAAGACACCTTCATATAAAATAATGATGAGACTCCGTAACAATCATTGAGATTAACTCTTAAGAAACATTTTCAGGGTAGGCTACTATCAATAACATTCTGGGAGCAGAAGAGTCTGCCAGTATTTAAATGCGGACAACCCGCGAATTACATAAAAGAGAAAATTAATACTAAACTATCAATCATCAGACAATGTTGACTGTAAACCCGTGCCCCCCAAAACAAAATTTGAGCGACTTCCAAGTTCTGAGAAATTATCCATGGAAGCACCTCTTCTGAATTTAGCCATATCTAGGCTGCTGCAATGTTGCCAGTAAAACCTTCAAAAATGCATGGATGAACCTCTTCTGAATATGTCAATGTTTAGGCTGCTGCATTGCTGCCAGTAAAACTTTCAAAAATGCAAAGGATGACTGGAAGTACACTGCTAATAGATTGAAGTATATAAGCTCACACAAGAATCATTGTCCTGCAGAAGATGCACTTGGAATGCTCTCCAAGAACATAGCCCTTGCAGAAGGGTCGGTTGAAAAGCGACCTAAAAGAGCAATGGTAGCTGTATTACTTCCAAACTTCTCAATACCTCTAGAAATCATACATGTGTGGCTTGCTTCTACAACTACTATCACATCTCCACCTAACAGAGGTGAAATGGTTTCTGCTATCTGTCTGGTAAGTCTTTCCTGAACTTGGAGCTTGAAACCGTAAAAATGTACTATTGACTGTAAAAGGGATTTTCCAATGGGATTAAAACCTTCGTACATGAGGTATCCTATGTGAACAACACCATGAAATGGAAGTAAATGATGCTCGCATTGAGACCAAAAAGGCAAGTTTAGTTCAGAGCATATTTGTTTGTCACTTAAGTTAACCTCCCCATTGGTGTTCAAAGAATTCATCCCACCACAAAGAAAACCATTCAGTTTCATCTCCAAGTTACTACTTTGGAAATTCATCAGCCATTTCACGAAATGACTAGGAGTCCCTACAAGCTCCTTCCTTAATGGATCTTCTCCCAAAGATTTGAGAATCGAAGCTACCGCAGTGACCATCACTGGATTAACGGGTCCAAATTTGGAGGAGGCTTTAGGAGAAAGGGAAGATTGAGAAGGACACCAGCACAGATCAGATGACCCTCTAGATTGAACCTTTTCCATATCAATACCTCTAAATTTAAGAAGACTGAAAAAGTCAACCCATACATCTGCCTTTTGGTTTTCAAAAACCCCAGAACCTGAAGAAACAAGTATCTTTATCGATCCTTGGTGGGTTGAATCAAGAAAGACTGATTCTATGTCAGGAAAGTGGATATGTGTACACTGGAGTATAATGGCAACACCCGCTGGCTTTATTCCCTGATGCAGAGCTGAACACACCTCATCTGCCAAACGCTGAGGCTCTTGGAGCCGTTTTGCAAAAACATCAGCCACACGAGAGAGCTTGCTTAAACCCACAACTCTTTGACCGGAAGGTACATAACCCACATGACACTTGACCTGGAATGGAAGCAAGCAAGACTCACAATAGGAAAAAAAGTCAAGATCTCGAACAATCACAAGTCCACCTGCTCCCCCTGCATGCCCGATTCTATTATCTAGACCAGCTTCAGGGAATAAAGCACCTTGAACAATGTCCTTCACCTTTTGACTGTAACCTGAAAGAAGATGAGTCTCCTTATGATTAGTGATAATATTAGTCAAGAAAATATGATTCATATTTAATTCAATAAAATGTCAGAGACATAACTCATGCAGAGGATGTATGGAAAAAGAAAAAAAAATCAGGCATTTAGGACAAGAATTAAAAGTATTCTAATTTACCCATCACTTACATCCCAAAATTTATAGCTAGTGCTGTAAATAGCAACATGATCACAAAAGTTCAAATATAAAAATATAAGGAATAGGATCAGAATTGTTGGAATCTGAAACTGGATGCCAAAACCTTTACTTGCTACATTGAGCATGAATAATATTTTGACAAAATCACGATTATCATAGAAACAAGCTTAAACTAGTACTTGATGCAACTCAATGATTCAGATATGGAAACAATAAACATCTCTATGGTTATCCTGCCTTATGAAATACAACAGTGACCAAATATTATCTAGCTCCAAAGTGAGTATCTTTACATAATAAGTAAAATGAAGACCATCAGCATGATTGTGGCCGCTTCTAGAAGGCCATAAATAAAGAAATGATGTGCAATTAGTTGTAAATAAGATAGAAGAATGCCACAACCAAAGTAATCCAAAAATTATGACTACAAAAAGAGAGGGTAACATTTAACACTAAGTTAGAACACTTAAGTATTAGCCAAAAAGTTAGAACACTTAGGTTGCAGAACTAGATGCACTTGACACTTTCAAAAGTTTCCTGTAAACTATCCAATTTTTAACCCCAAATATGGTTTCCCATGGTCTGATGGGTCACAATGTGAGTGAAAAGTTTCCTGTGAACTATCCATTTTTTACCCCCAAGTCCATCTCTTTCAAATTTCCTCCACCCTACAATGCAGTCTAGCTCACTAGGAAAGATAAATAGTATCGGTAGAGTGTAAAAAGAACTCGGGAATCTAAAAAGCCTTGCAATTATCACATATATGGTTACGGATATCCAATAAAAAACAGATGGAGTTCATAATTGCATTCAATTTCTTTTTTGTCTTTCTTTGTTAAGAACCAGGTGCAGTTTCCCCAAAATTAGGAGAGAAAGTGAAAGTACTAACACCAATTCAGCTACATAGCTTTAGATTTAAATAGTGACATCAAGGCAAGAGAAAACACCATCAAATTAAAAAAGACCAGAGATTAAAGATGAAAAATAAAATATCCATCATCAAATGAATTACAAAGAACTTTCAGAAACTTGGGCCAAAAGATATATAAAAGAAATGAACAAGTTCTAGCAGAAGACAACAACAACAACATGATGGAAGCATGTAAATATATATATATTTTTCTCCTAAACAAGACTAACGTCATAAGAGTGGCATTAATTATGACTAATAACCTATAGTTGACAAAATTCAAGGAAATAGTCACCTCTGGTTCCTTGACGAAGGGCCTTAGCAACACGAAGTGGTGTCTTTCTAAGACCTTCCCTGTTTATATCTTCCCCCAAACCCAGCAGTAGAACTTTCACCGCATCCTCTATAGCAGCAGTATTGGCCTCTTCCTCCACTCCCAGTTCAGCACAACGAATACTCACTCCATTTTCAAGCTCAACATTGAAATGCCCCTCATCCAAACAGCCCATTGAAAGACCACAAATCCCACAACTATCACCCTCCCAAATCCCAGATAGAAAAAAATCAACCGAACCACCTTCCCAATATCCAAGACCCAGCAACAAAACAACAATTTCTCAGCAGCCAAACAGAATAAAGTAGGAAAACAAAGATGGGCCAAAAATGCACAAGTTCTCAACTTTCAGGTAACAACCGCGAATCAATGGACAGATTTCTATAAAACAACTCAAAAGCAATGATGGGTCGAACAGAACAACAATCAAAATCTTCAGAATAACCCAAAATCAGAAATAACACAAATCAGATAGATATGCAGGGAAACTATAAGAACGAGGAAGAAATGCAAATGGGCAGACACGGATCAAACACTTTTGAAATGGAAGATGAATAATAGAGAAGAAGAAGAAGCAGACAGATAATAGAGAGAGGCGGCTAAGAAAGGAGAGGCCAATAAAAATGAGGAGATTCGTAGGGTAGCCGTTGATATTGGAATGCGTGGATCTTAGTTTCTGTATCGGAATGCGAAGGGGACCCACCAGGGAAGGAGAGACGGTTGTTTTTTCCGTACGAAACTGGGGAGCGGAGGATTTGGGTCTGTAGGCACCTCGTTTTCGTTATCTCTGTTGGGTTCTGCATTGATTAATATATATATGGAGGCGGGGATCTGAGAGGGAAGAGATCATCATCATGATGGGTTGGTGGCTCAGGGTTGGTGGAGAGAGAGACTGTAACTCAAGCAAAACCATTGATGAGGAATAGAAAATTGACCAACGTAGAAAATACCAAAAATGAATGGAAGCAGGGTAGGGGAGGGAATGCTTAATTCACCACCGCACTAGCCATTGATGATTAAGATACAAGGCTCAGGCTTAGTAGGAGAAAGGGTATTGTTGTTTTGTACACACCAAAGATGAAATATGTCTTGCATTTTATTGATTTCACGTATATGGTAAGTAAAATAAGTTACATATTAATTTTATTCGTAGCATAAATAACATTCATTATATTAAATAAATACCCTTATTAATATACTAACATTTAAATTTAACACTATTCATACTCATTTTAATTTTTTTTTGCAAAGCTCGGAAATTTTTTATACCTCTTAATTATACTATGTGTACAAATAAGTACACATTTACAACATAAAAGATAATTATATAAGTGTATTTTTTTTTGTACAAAAGAGAAAAAAAAAAAAAAAAAAAAAAAAAAAAAAAAAAAAAAAAGCTCTAAAAAAGGAAAATACTACAACTCCAACTCACCCACATGTTGATTTTGATTTCATTGTATTCTTTGATCACGGATATAAAATATAAGGAAAGGTTAAAAAAGAAAATAAAATGTAAGGGAATAAGATCAATGAATATTTAAAATTTTCTTGTTTGGTTGGAATTTAATTCATTTCTAAAATACTTTTATTAGAGGCCACCTTTTCACTTTGTAATGTGACACTTTTCATAAGGGGATTGAATTCTAACTCTTGACTTGAGTGGTACTATAAGGTATAATCTTATATTTTAGTCTAAAATTTGATACCAGCATATCAAACATCTCAATCTCATTTCATAATCTAGATTACATAGAATACAAGATTGATATGGAGTGAAAATATTTCATAATAACACACCAAATACATCCTATTTAAATTTTTATTCTAGCATGCTAAAATAAACTATTCCGAGTCAAATGTTTGTTAGTAAATAAAGTACTAAATCAATTTATGTCCTTGAGAACCATGCGACCTTGATTGTGGGAGAAACAAGTGGGCTTGTTTCTTGTGTTACCTAGCTCATATCTATGATTGGGAGAGAAACTACTAGCCCATACGAAACAAAAGTTAGATAACTTTTTATAATAATTTGACCTTGAAAAGAGAATTTTCAAATAATAACTCTATTTAGATAAAATTGATTCTTGTAAAATAAGATAACATATAAGGAATGAAAATGATTTATTTTTAAAATTAATTCTTGATAGCCTTGCGAAATGTTCTTAATATTATTCTTGCTTTCATCATAAATCTAGACTTTTGATGTAAAAAAGCATGACTTTTATAGTTGAGCTAGCAAGTCAAATGAAATTTTGATGATAAGAAAACATTGATCAAGTTTATAACATGTGTGTTCTAAGTTGTGATTATAGAAAGGACTAAAAATACACATGTTAAAGGAGCCAAGTCATCTATCTTCCACTCCATTTTCCAAAGCATCACCTATTTGAGAGGGATGTTCTTAATATTATTCTTGCTTTCATCATAAATCTAGACTTTTGACGTAAAAAAGCATGACTTTTATAGTTGAGCTAGCAAGTCAAATGAAAATTTGATGATAAGAAAACATTGATCAAGTTTATAACATGTGTGTTCTAAGTTGTGATTATAGAAAGGACTAAAAATACACATGTTAAAGGAGCCAAGTCATCTGTCTTCCACTTTGGCAGATCATCATTCGCTCTTTGGTCCAAGTCATCTATCTTCCACTCCATTTTCCAAAGCATCACCTATTTGAGAGGGAGAGGGGAAGGGCGTTTGGGAAAAGATGAAAAACATACCAAGCCTTATAGATCACTCAAACAAATCCTAATTCTATTAAAATAAATATCTAAATTTACGGCCCCTATTAGATAAACAACTTACTTAAATACTTGCATAAAAAGAGCTTATATAAAAAAGACTGATTCTAATTATAAGAAATAGTTCTACAGTATATGATGCTATAATTGAGTATTGATACACATTACTGGATGTGACCATTGAGGTTTAGTTGTATAATCTAAGATCCTTTGATGTTTATTAGTAACTTGTTTTTCCAACCATGCAAGGATTGTTTCATAATGTTCTCCCCATGGAGTTGTAGCAAGAGAGATAGCAGATGTACTGCTCCCCTATACGTGGCAATACATTATTAGTAATGCCAAAATATGTACCAATAAAGATTTCTTAAGATCCAAACAAATAAACCAATTCTCAAACAACAGATTTATTCAATCTTTATTTTTTGTAATTTCATCAGTCATGACCCCTTTAGGGGTCTTGTTGTTAAGTACAGCACACCAAAATAAGTGGAAGGGACATATAAACATGTAGATAAATTTCACTGAAATCAAATTACATCTGCTCTATATGCTAATTTTCCTTTTCATTGTTATTATTGTTGATGTGGCTGTTCACATTTTGGGAGGAATTTCTACTGCAGCTGGCCCAATATTCAGCTACCAGCTTAGAGAATGAAGAGTTGGTCTCCATAAGCTTTGAGGGCTCATCATATTCAATCAGTTTCCCTATTGTAACACACCCCCAACCCAAAAAGAGTCAGCAAAATGAAGAAACATCATTAAGAGAGACAAACTAAGAACTCTGTTTATGCAAGTAAACTAGAGTAGAAGCACACACAAACTAAGAGAGACAAGAACAACCAACATACCATAAGAGAGGACCAAGACCACGTCACTATCTATCACAGTTGGAACTCTGTGAGCCACTGTTATAACTGTGCATTGTTCAAATTCCTGTCTAATAACTCGTTGTAGAATGGCATCTGTGGCAGAATCAATGGAAGCAGTAGCTTCATCCAGAACAAGAATTCTATTCCTCTTAAGAAGCACTCTTCCAAGACAAAAGAGTTGCCGTTGTCCCATACTCCAATTTTCGCCTTCATCACTCACTATTAAACAGGTAAGAATGAGCCTAATTCACATAGCCATATTTATTCTAAAATCTTAATTTGATTCCAGAAAAGAAAACTTCAAGGGCAATATGTTGCTTCATCTATATATTCAATGATATTAACAAGCATCGCATGTAGTAACCAGCCCACAACCATGAATGATGACTGATAGGAGAAAGAGAATTAAAGTTTCTTCTATATCATATTGTAAGCTTCAAGTGCCAGCAGGATTTAACTCACCAGAAGAGTCCAAGAGATTTGGTAAAGTCTCGTGATTGTTGCTTTAAGCTGACATTTCTCTAAGGCCTATATATAAATGAAATTTCCATCAAACCCGCGCTTAATGAAAAGCACTTGCAGAAGAGACTTCATACTAAATAGTAATATGTTTTACCACAATACAGCTAGTTCATTTACCTTCCATATTTCATCATCAGAGTACAGGCCTAGAGGGTCCAAGTTAGTTCTAATGCTACCCTTGAAAAGAGTTGGTTCTTGAGGAATGATGCTTAGCTTCATCCTCAAATCCTTCAGCCCAATTGAGCATATGTTAAGGCCATCGATAAGGATCTCTCCAGCTGCAGGCTCAACTAAGCGAAACAAAGCACTAATAAGTGTAGTTTTTCCACTTCCAGTCCTTCCCACAACTCCTACTCGGTTCCCTTCTTTAAAAGTACAAGTGATTCCATTAAGTACTATTGGAGCATTTGGACGATATCTAATCTGAAGTCAATGCAGAAAACACAGTGATAAGACTTGAATTCAATGTCCAGATAAAATGAAGATTTAGGCTAAAATTAGAGTAAAAGGAAAATTGATTGCTTTGTTTTACCTGGATGGCTTTCAGATCTATCCTACCCTTGGAAGGCCATGAAGAAGGTGGCCTGTTGTCCTCCACAATTGCAGGAGGCTCTGCTGGTATGTTGATGAATTGTTTGATCCGTTCAACAGAAATGATATAGTTTGATAAGTTGCAAAACCATCGTGTCAAAAAAACTTGGGTTCCTGTTAGTGTCAAAGCGTAAGACAGAGAAAGTCCCACAAGGCCTACAGACACAAAAAGATGTACAGAGAATTATTAGGATTTCTTGAGTAAGAACATAAACTTAGAATGATAAATAAAGTAAGCTTTTAATGTGACATTACCAGGAGGTATGTATCCATTTGGAAGTAAAATAAATAGTACAGCCACAGTGAAGAGTGTCAAATTCTGAAGTACTTCAATCCTTAAAAGTAACCATTCCATGACAGCATTGGAATGAAAGAACATTTTTGCATCTGTGTCCACCAGCTTTAGGTAGTTATGGAAAAACCTGTCTATCATGTCGAAAGCTCTTATAGTCACCACTCCAAGTGATGTCTCAGCTGTAAAATTCATAACTGGAGCTTTTGTTGTTCCATTAATCCTTATTAGTTCCCTTGCAGAGGCTTGATAATAGCCCTTACAGAAAAGAAGAAAAAGAACATATTAGCTCCATTCTCTGAACAGGAGTAGAAAAAAATTTAAATGAAGAATGAAATACTGAATAAACCTCAATGTATTTTGAAGCCACTATAGCAAAAACAGCAACAATGAGGACTTCCCAAGTAACTGAAGCCATTATACCAATCATCACCACAAGTTCAATTCCTGCAGCTGCCACAAAGGTGATGGCGAAAGGTATATCAAAATCCAAAATACTCAAATCTGATGAAGCCTGCAACAGAGAAAAATTGACATTAATATGTGGAATTAATAAGTTGATTTAATAATAAATTGATTAGTCTTCTAGTCTGGTTGGGAATGAAGGTATCTTACTCGGGTCAAAATCCGCCCTACAGGGGTTGAGTCAAAGAACAGCATAGGAGCATTGAAGATAGCATTAGTGAAACCAGAGAAGAAGGCTGTAGAAGCTTTTAGTCCAAGATGGGCACCACAGAAAGACCTTAGATATACAAAGACAGCACTAAGAAATGAAATCACTGTGTAAACTCCAATCAAAATGCTACTAGTTACTTTTGGCATTTCAATGGCTAGAGCAAGCCAAAAAGTAGATGCAGCCTGTAAAGCTACAAAAGCTAATTGTGCTAATAAGTTCAAATATAGAAGCAGTGATCCCTTGGAGATAATAATATAATCCCAGAATGGCTTCCATCCAACATCACCAATCTCCTTTTCTTCTTCTTGTGTGAGTTGTCCCCCAGTGTAATCCTTAATGGAAATCTCCTCCTCACTCTTATCCTTAGTGAGACGAAAACTGTGATCAATTGTAATGACATTTTGAGATTCCCCTTGATTTTCTTCATTTTGATCCAACCCTGTTACTGCCTCTCTATGAGCATTCACAAGTTGTTCAAAGGCTGTCCCAGCCGTCAAGAGATCCTCATAACTACCTGATTGAGTAACTTTTCCTCCCTCCATTACCTAGAATTGCAGAGAAACAATTTACTTATACATAAGTTATGCTCAAACATAAAATAGATCTCCAAAATAACATATATTACCAGGATCTTATCAACTTCTGAGAGAAACTCTACTTGATGAGTCACTAGAATGACTGTTTTCTTTCTTAGAGCAGTCATGACACAGTCCTGCAGTTAGGAAATTTGAATTAGTTCAATATAATGAAATGAGGCCAATAGTACATTCTTACTAAGAATCTAAAAGTAATTATTGTTACATTGAAGAGAATAGCAGCAGTATGTGCATCCACTGCACTGAAAGGGTCATCAAGGAGATAAATATCTGCATCATTGTAGACTGCTCGAGCTAGTTGAATCCTTTGCTTTTGTCCTCCACTCATGTTAATCCCTCTCTGACCAATTTCTGTAAGGTCACCATGGCTAAAACCATTAATATCCTTATCCAAAGCACAAACTTTAATTGCATTCTCATATCTGGTTTGGTCCATTGGTTTTCCAAATAGTATATTCTCACGAACCGTCCCACTTTGGATCCAAGAAGCTTGAGAAACGTAGGCAAGGGTTCCACCTACGTTAAGCTGTTATAAATTGTCAGGAGAAAAAACAGTTTATTATTTTTGAAATTAATTAGAATGAAAAAAAACTATATTTGTGCTCTTCATAACTCACCGTTCCTGATATTTTTAGTATCTCTCCAAGTATTGCATATAAGAGAGATGATTTTCCAGCTCCAACTGGCCCACAAACTGCAATTTTCTGGCCCCATTTGATTTCTAAATTCACATCTCTCAGAGTTGGGGACACTGATTCCTGATCCCAGCTGAAGTTGCCTTCTTGAATTTTGACACTGTTAACTGAGTTTTGCTTTGAGTTTCTTCCAACATCATCATTCTTTAGCTCATCATCAAGCAAAAAGGTGTTGAGACGATTAAAAGAGACCTGAACTTGGATCATAACTGAAAGGGCTTCAGGTATCATTCTAACAGGTTCTGACATGCTCCTCAGTGTTGCAAGAACTGTGAAGATGGTTCCAGCATTCAATGGAACACTCTTGAAGATGGCACATCCCAGGAAAATAACTGAAGAAATGACGGTAGGCGACATCCAATAAATAAATGTGCCAAAAGCTTTCTTCAACAGTGACTCAGCCAGCCATTTGAACTCTCTAGCGCGTAGAGACTCAACCAAGTTCTTGAATTTATTCTCCCATGATTGTAACTTTATAATTTTCATGCTATTTAGGATCTCTGAAGTTGATCTTAGACGCTCATCCTGTGCAATCATAAATTCTGTCTGACACTTTTGTAAGATCTTTGCAAAAGGTACATTGAGAAGCCCACAGATACACAGAGGGACTAAGCCTAGAACAGCACCTAGACCCACAACACCAAAAAGGACACATACAGCTAGAAAAAGTTGCAGTGCGTTTGTCCATGTTGTATGAAACCACCATGGACATTCTCCCATTCGATAGGCATCAACTGCAATGTAATTCACAATTTCCCCAGTTGAGTGCCTTCTCCTAGCCAAACTTGAAAGCTTTAACTGCTTCTGATAGACTGCTACCATTAAAGCTGATCTCATTTTCATCCCTGACCTTCTTGAGTCAAAAAACCAATGCCTCTGAGACAAAGACTCAACCACCTTGACAAGAATCAGACACCCAAGTAGGCAAAGACCTTCTTTCAGGTCTTGCTCATTGCGATTTGAATAGTTCACAAAAGCGTAGAGAAGCAAAGGAGAAACTACAACAGAAATAGTTCTGAGAAATGCACAAATTGCTATGAATATGTTTTCCTTGAAGTAAACTCTAACTACTGACCAAAGAAGCAAGTTTTTGGTATAGTTATTGCTCCTCTCTCTTAAAAGCAAATCCCATTGATTGGCAAACTTTTGGTAAGCTAAGTCAGCTTCATCTTCTGAAACAAGAGAAGGGATGTCTTCAAGAGCTAGTGGCTTTGAGTAACCCAAACTCAGTAAAGGATTTATCCAAGAGAAAGTTAATTTGCTAAGAACTGTGGCATAGGCTAGTCTTGATTGTTTATTTTCAACCTTACGAGCTAATAGGGGTTCAGATACACTGGCATCTGGGATATGTTTTGGGACAAAGTAACCAAGGTTTTGGAAGACACAGAAAACAAGTAAAATGTGTACAGGCCATTGGACCATATCAAATACTTGAACTCTATGGCCTTTAAAAAGAATTTCTAAATTGAAAGCAGAAACCAATACGCAAGAAGTAACCCACCAAACAGAGTTTAGAATTTTTATCCATTTGGACCTCTGTACAAACAAAGAAAATGCTAAGGAAATCCAAACTAGTCCTCTAATAATGTAAACCAACCAGCTCAGCTGGTTGAAGTCACCAGTTTTGTCTATGAGGTTCCACAATCCATTACTCAAATACACAATGCTAATAAGAGCACAACAGATTGACACAACTGTGGAAATCCATCCCCTTCTATGGCCAATGGTTGCTGAGTTTCTTCTGATAAAAATGATAATCAAAGACAAGTAAAAAACACAGAGGAATAGCACATTTACAATGTCTATTATGCTCCTCTGAAAGCAGAAAGAAGTCAAATGCTCATCTCTCACGCAAATCCATGAGAATTTCCCTGCATATACAGCAAAAGAGAAACGATAAAGTTCTTTTCTTTTGCACTCAACATATAACTGTTGGAAAGCTTAACGAGAAAATATATCTTTGATATTTAATAACCAACTGTCTCAAAATAAATGTGTACTCTATTTATTGCATGCTGAATGAGAAGGCATGGTCTCTTTGGGGGGAAAAAAGACTATTCTATTTATGGACATATAACAAACACCTCCCAAACATGAGAGGTGGTTTTAAGAAGTTTCTGGTTTGGAAGAAGCCAGGAACCTTTTGCAATACATAGAAGAAAAGCAAATAGTACTTAGATAGTACAATGAATGATATAAAGGCACCAACACACACACACTCATAAGAATAAAGAAGTGAGGCACCAACACACACACTCATAAGAATAAAGAAGTGAGATACCTAATGTACTTCTAAAGTAAGCCATTTTTGAGCTTGAATGCTTTGCTCCTTTTCTCTTACAGCATAGCAGCCTCTCTATAGGAGCTCGTGTTTTTAAAAACCTTTGAAGGGAGGAATCTACCCCAAGAAGCTTATGTGGCGGTAACTCTCTTGGGAATCATTAACCTTTTCTGTTTGTTTTATTTGGTCCACAAACTTTTCTACTTGTTATTCGATTCTCTTTCTCCTTCTTCTATAGTCTTTCCTTGGGCTCTACTTCGCTGGTAGGTAATAAACAAGAAATGAAAGATAACTCATAAATGATGTATACAAAAATTTTGTGGCTCAATATTATTAGTTGTATCATGTGTTATTATCTATACCATTTCCTCATCTACCTATTACCTCAGCATATAACTATCCAACTACTATGAAGACCAAAATACCCTTAATGACTATTACAAGTATAAGTCTGGTATGCATTTCCTTATATAGAACAACACAGTTTTATAGGGTGTTCCTATCCTAAATTCACTATTTATTGGGTAGCCTTACTGTCCATCTACTTGGATGGGTTTTTATGGGACCGATCTAGTAAATTTGGTATTGTTGCAAAAATTTCAACAAAACTGAATCACTCGACAAAAACACAATTACTTGTAAAATACAATAACGGCACAATATAGTAAAATGTGCCAAACTCCAATTTTTTTTTAGCAAAAGTTGAATTTTTTTGTTTGACATATTTTTTTTTTAATATTGTGTTATTTTTACATTTTATAAGAAACTGTGTATTTTATAGGATACTAAATAACTTAATTTTTCGAGATATTCCCATAAACATTAAATTTACTGGATAGGTTCCCATCAGAACCTACCTAACTAGATAAGGCCGTAACTCTATCCCCTGAAAGCGATGAAGGTAGGATAGCAAACACTATTTTATAGTCTCCACTCTTTCTCACAACCTCTCTCTTGCCAATTACTAACTTAATCCTTACCGGAGCCTCAACTCCAGCCACCACTCAAGGCAATTTACTCTTCTTGTTGCAAGTTCTAGAAGAAATTTGACGGAAAAAATATGAGCTTAATTAATCTCGCTTAAATCTTTTTCTACTACCACATAATACAATTGTGAACTATTAAATCCAAGAAGAAGGAATAGAGTTTTCTAGTGGGAATCATTATGATGTACAACTATGAAAATCAAAACTAAAGAGAAGTTCATTGGAGGAAATGGTGAAGCATCATCATTTTCTTTGATTATAGTAAAATATGGGTGATTAAGGTGTTCATCGTGTTCAACAGTAATTGTCACTTAATATATTCTTCAACCATTAAAATTACCTGTAGAAAATGTTAACATGGGATCGGTCGCCATCCAAAGAAGACAGAGAAGCAAAACATGTGATGAGCAGACTTTAAAATTTGACCATAGCATACATGCATCTCGATGCGGCATATGGCGGCCCTATATGTCTTCTTTTTCCACATCATGATGACAACTTGGGTAGCTGTTTGGAAATTATGAGTAGGTTATTTCACTTACTCTTCTCATGTTTTTTTTTTTTTTGTCATTGTAAATTTTAATTTAATTTTTTAGAGATGTGCATCAAAAATAGGTTATTATAGATTTATTAAACAGTTTGTGATAAATGATATTAAAGTTATTTTCAAGATTTAAGAGTTTTATATTCAAATTTAAAGTTATAATCAAAAGTATTAAAAAAATTAACACAATTTTAATAGTCATAACGAACCCTTGCAGTGTTTAGAAGTTTTTTATTTACCTTTCAAAATTTCAAATAGATTCAAGTAAATTAAATATTCTTAGATGCTCAAATTTAAGTAAGCCCTACATGTATGAAAATTGTGAGCAAAGTGTGATGAGATTATTATTTTCTAAAAAATTATGTTGTTTTCTTTCCAATTTGAATCTAGAAGCATTTTGGATGATAGGGTAATTGTTTGACTTAATTGTAGCAATTAAGAAATTAGTAAAAATAAATTCACACAATTAATTAATCCGCTTGTAGTTTAGTGATATTAAGATTATTTTTAAAGCTTATAAATTTTGTTTTCTAATCAAAAATCATAATTAAAAATTCAAAAAAAAAATTACACAATTAAACCCATAAAACAACAAAAAAAATTAGGAAAGCAAAGGCCTATTACTTGTCGTACCAGGAAGTGAGAAACAAGATGATGTCCTGTATTTGTCTTGTCTTGTGTTTCTTCAAGTATACATTATATATATATATAGGTTGATCATTTGTGTAGGTCATGAGCAACTAAATATCTTATTCTCCTTTTATATTTTCATATTTTTATTGTTCACTAAAAATCAAAATAGCTTTTTCACTTGATGACAGCCACATCCATTGAATGAATACCAGACTTCCCATTTAAATTTGATTAATAGGAACGTTGGATTTCTTTATTGGATCGATGGAAAGCTAAGTATTTATGTAACATGTTTTCCCATATAAAATCAACAATAGAATATTAGCAGAATCTTTAAGAATGCCTTTTGAATGCATGAAACAACCAAAGAAAAAAAGGTAAAAGNGAAAGCTAAGTATTTATGTAACATATTTTCCCATATAAAATCAACAATAGAATATTAGCAGAATCTTTAAGAATGCCTTTTGAATGCATGAAACAACCAAAGAAAAAAAGGTAAAAGAAAAATAATGACTGATCATGTGGTGTAGGCAATTGCGTATCTATGTCCTCAGCTTAAGATAGAGACATTTTTGTCTGTTACGTGTTATTGGAAGTTAGAAAATATGGAAAAGGAAGAAAAAAAAAAACCATTGATGAGAGTCACCAAATTAAACTTCATTTCAATGAAGACATAATGAATCTTACGCATAAGACAAATTGGTGTGAAGACAATCTTGAGATAGAGATAAATGGCATTGATTAGCTTGATTTTTATGTATTCTGGTTTTATACATCTTTGAATTTAAGTATATTGTTTTTTGCGTGTATATTGACATAAGCATATGCATTTGAATGGATAAGAATCATTCAAATTTTTTATTCACAATATTCTATGCATATATTTTGTGTTCTTTGTTTAACTCTGGCTGCTGACCAAAGAACCAAGTTTTTGGTATTGTTCTGGCTCCTCTCTCTTAAAAGCAAATCTCATTGATTGGCAAACTTTTGGTAAGCTTAATTAGCTTCATCTTCTGAAAGAAGAGAAGGGATGTTTTCAAGAGCTAGTGGCTTTGAGTAACCCAAACTCAGTAAAGGATTTATCCAAGAGAAAGTTAATTTTCAAATAACTGTGGCATAGACTAGTCTTGATTGTTTATTTTCAACCTTATGAGCCAATAGGGGTTCAGATAAACTGGCACATAGGATTTGTTTTGGGACAAAGTATCCCAGGTTTTTGAAGGCACAGAAATCAAGTAAAAAGTTGATAATACAGGGTAAACTCACTATCCCGTCTATAATAAAAGGACTAAAATGCTCTTACTTAGAGTATACATTTTCTCTCAACTCTCAACACTCTCACTAGAACCCTCTCCCTTTATAATGTTGACTTGAGCGTTAGAGGTGGCCCAAGAGCTCCAGCTCTAATCTCCCCTGGCCTGATCGTACATTTTTTTTTACAGGTTGCCGATCTCATCTTAATTTAAACAACAACAAAAGTGTGAAGGTCATTGGACCATATCAAATATGGTCTTTAAAAAGAATTTCTAAATTAAGAGCGGAAACTAATACGCCAATAGTAACCCACCAAACAGAGTTTAGAATTTTTATCCATTTGGACCTCCGTCCAAGCAAAGAAAATGCTAAGGGAAATCCAAACTAGTCCTCTAATAATGTAAACCAACCAGCTCAGCTGGTTGAAGTCACTAGTTTTGGCTATGAGGTATTGCTCAAATACACAATGCTAATAAGAGCACAACAGATTGACACAACTGTGGAAACCCATCCCTTTCTATGGCCAATGCTTGCTGAGTTTCTTCTGATGAAACTGATAAGCAATAAAGACAAAAGTAGAAAACACAGAGGAATAGGGCATTTACAATGTCTATTATGCTCCTCTGAAAGCAGAAAGAAGTCAAATGCTCATCTCTCATGCAAATCCATAAGAACTCCCCTGCATTTTCAGCAAGAGTGTAACAATAAAGTTCATTTCTTTTGCACTCAACATATCAATGTTGGAAAGCTTAACAAGAAAATGTATCTTTGATATTTAATAACCAACTGTCTCAAAAGAAATGTGTACTCTATTTATTTCATGCTGAATCAGAAGGAATGGTCTATTTGGGGGCCCAAAAAAAAGACTATTCTATTTATGGACATATAACAAACACCTCCCAAACATGAGAGTGTTTTTAAGAAGTTTCCGGTTTGAAAAGAAGCCAGGAACCTTTTGCCATACATAGAAGAAAGCAAATAGTATACACAATACAATGAATGATATAAAGGCACCAACACATGCACTATTAAGAATAAAGTGAGATACCTAATGTAGTTCCAAGGGAAGACATTTTTTGAGCTTGAATGTTTTGCTCCTTTCCTTTTACAGCATATCAGCCTCTCTATTGGAGCTCATGTTTTTAAAGGCAGTGACTCTCCTAGTCATCATTAACCTTTTCTGTTAGTTTTATTTCGTCCACAAACTTTTCTGCTTGTTATTTGATTCTCTTTCTCCTTTTTCTATAGTCTTTTTCATTTTGGGCTCTACTTGGCTAGTGGCTAATAAACAAGAAATGAAAGAGAACTCAAATGATGTATACACGAAAACACAATATTATTAGTTGTATCATGTGTTATTAATTTATTATCTATACAAGATCCTCATCTACCTATGCATATAATGTAACTATCCAACTACTATGAAAACTAAAATACCTTAGGTGGTTTTTAGTTCAAATTTTAAATTTTTATTCTTAGAAATAAAACATTTTTAAGAATCCATATTCCGACCCACATTTTTTTTTATAAATCTTTGCATTTATGTAATTATTTTTTGTAACTATATTGACATAAACATATGCATTTGAATGGATAAGAATCATTCAAACTTTTTATTCACAATATTCTATACATATATTTTGTGTTCTCTGTTTTGCATGTTGAGCCTAGCTAGGGGTGAAAATATAAGCATTTGCTTATATTCTATGCATATAAGCATTTGTTTTTTTTGAGCATGCAGCAACTCGTAAGCAATCTATTCATTACCTTGTAATTTAGCGATTAAGCACAAAAGCATTTTGGTTTTTAAAGATAACCATAGAAAAAAGAGACAGAGCTCACAATGGATATCTTATTAACAAATTTTCACTGCCTTAATCTAGTTAAGTAAAGAATCCGAGTTTCTTACCACTTAAGCCAACTCGGTTGATGCAAATGAAGAAAAATTTTGTTAGAATGATATATTTATTTTATAAATTTATTTCCAACTTTATTTACTTTTCATTCTTCTTGAAAAAAAACAAAGTGTTGAATGACAAGTTCCTTTTCATTTTGGAGTTAAAACTTCCTCCTTAGATCAAATGAGGTGACAAACTGACAATGAAACAAATGAGCCACCATCACTAGTAAAATCTTTAATAGGCAATTTTTAGCGCACTTGATTGTCTAATTCAAAATTAAGAGCACTAAATTGGTAGTTTTCCAAACTATAAAAGTCAAATTATATATATATATATATTTAAATCAATAAAGAGTCTCCTGAAATCAACAATATTGAGAACTCAACAATAAATCTTTAATATCAGAGGAACCTAGAAATAATTTTCCGGGTTAAAATTGACGCAGCTTTCAATAGCTGCCAAAAAAAACAAAAAAAAGTTACTTGGAATTTGGACTGAATACTGAATATGAACTGCAATCCCCATGGCTTCACCAGGATGCAGGGTATGGAGGAGATGCCCTCACCGGCAACCTACCGATCACCACCACCACCACCACCATAACTGCCTCCACCACCTCCATTACCATTGCCATCACAATCACAGTTACCACTTCCTTCCTCCATGCGCCCACCACAACCATCACCTTCGTTGTCCCTTTCAAGGAAACCTCAATTTTCCTCTTCCTCTTCCTCAGAAACCAGAGTCCTCCATTCCATTTCCCACCCGAAACAATTCAAATGTTGGGGCTGTTGAGTATAAAGAAGCCGACAGTTCTGCCGCTCAGTAAGATGCCTTAAATTTTGTCTTTATCTTTTCTTTTTTTTTTTTTCACTTTATACCCATTTTGTTTTTGTTCTTTCAATTTAATTATTTTTATTCTTTGTGTTATTGGTTTGTTTTATTTTATGAATGTTGTGAGGCTGATTGTTGAACTAGTGCTAAACAGTATTATCAGATGGTGAAGGACATATAAATAGAAAATTTGCTTGTAGAATTGATACGAGTTTTCTGTGGTAAAATGGAAGGGGAAATCTGGCTTGGAAAAGTCAGATGGGTGGAATTGAGCTTTGATTATTTGGAGGGGAAAAATGGTGTCAAAAACCTCCTAATGACAGTGCTGGGCTTAGATAAAAGCCACTGAAAGTAGGGGGGAGAGAGAGAGTGAGGACAAAAGAAAAGGAATGTTACTCTGGTTCCAAAGGCAATAAAAAAGTTGAGGAAAAAGAAGTATAGATACCAGGAACACTAACTGGGTTGTGTTGAGTGATTTATGAGTGAGTGGCTGATGGGTACTTACCTTATACTGAAAAGGTTCAAGGGCAATAGATTTGCTGAAAACTAGGAAAGATTAAACTCCAAGAAATGAAGAAATTTGAAAGGGATTTAATAGAGTGGACCCTGACAGCACAGGGCATTCACAACTAAGATCTAAGAGTGTTTGGTGGCTTTTAGATTGAAACAATAAATAAAAGCATGGTCAAATATATGTTGTTCCTAGAGAAAATTTCACAGTTTGGCATAACTTGACAATGTTTTGTGTGATTGACATTTTAATTACATAATGAAGCAGGAGAAAGCTTTGCTCATTTGTTTCGCAATTGTCTTATTCCATCTTTTATATTCTTCATGGCAATTTATAAAAGGAAAAATGACAATTGGGAGCGAGAGAGACAGTGGGTGATAAATCAGTGTAGGGGAAAATAATGCGATAGGAATAATAAAAGTGCCTTCTTTTTGAGTGACTATTTATAGGATATGGGAAGCAAAAAAACACTGGATCTTTAAAAGCTCCCTGTACATGGAATTTACCCAGTTAACTGTTTGAATACAGAATTGATTCAGTGACTTCAGTTCCTTTGGTATGGGAGGATCATGAGATATATTGAGAAATGATGAAGTCAACTTCTTGTGATCTTTGCTTATGGTATAGAACTCTCGCTGTGGGTTCTGTCACATGGTTAATTTTATAGCAGGCTTCTTTAATGGGATATTCTGAGGGATTGGAGAGTCCTTTTAAGATGATCTCTTGTCCTCTTGCTTTCTAATCTTCTTCTTCTTAATAAACTCTTCTATTGAAAAAATGTGAAACTGACTATTCAACTAGCTGGAGAAGGAAAAAAGAATAATAATGAGAAATTTCAGGTAGCAACAAATTCAAAGATTGTATCCAAGATTTTTTCAAAACAAACTGAAGTTTCATGGAGAATTAGAAAGATGCATATTACAATATGTTAAATTGTTGAGCAAGAAGAGCTAACTGCTATAAATTGATCTTTGAATGATTGGAGCTGGTCGCTAGGATTTAATCCATGAAATAAAAAGAACTAGAAGCACACCCAGTCCTTCTTCTTTTGATCCCACCATATTTCGATTATGAAGCAAGAGCTTTGGTGCTGACTCAAATGCAACACTGTAAGTCTGTAATAAAAAATTTTGGAAGTACCATATAGGTGCTATTTGAATTGTTATGATAAAACTGCTCCCTTTTTGATGATGTAATCCCAAATTTCTGATATGCATTCAGATATCCTATCGAGCTTCTGTATTTACAGTGAGATTCAGCCAGATGTGAAACATCAGATCAGAAATTGAAGATACATCACCAATTAGGTTCTTAGAACCCAAGAGGTCTACAGTTGGCCTTGCTAGTTTTGTTTTCGGTTTTTCTCTCCAAAGAAATTGATATAACATTGTTTCCTAGTTTCTCTTTTGTTAGATTCTTGAGTTTGTGTAGCCATTGTTAGCCATGGGTATTTAACTTTACAATGATAATGATGCATGGCTTTATTCACCTTTATATCCATCATTCTAGTTGCCATTATGACCCCCATAAAACAAATGTAGTCTTAGCTTGGCTTACAGGATAACTTATTCACCACTGTCTTTGTTCATCCTTTATCGAGCTGTTCTTCTGACGGCTTTGATTGGTATACAGGATTTCACAAGAGCTGGAGCATCTGGAACTAGATGAGGAAGAGGATGATGAGCCAATCTTTGTTCTGACTGATGAATGGAGGGAGTTCTTTGCAAAATCTGAAGCTAGGAGACGACTGGGTAGTTAATCTTTCCTCCACCTTTTATCATATAGATACCGATACACACAGAATATGTGCATTCTTATTAAATATCTTATTGATTTTTTTGTGAGTGTATGTGTGTGTATTAGTTTCCACCCTTGGACTTGACTGGCTGGTGGAAAATGGAGCATGTAATCCAGACCTTTGCCTAGTTCTTTTGATTTGACAAATGTGGTAAAGTCAAAATCTAGTAAAACCTGGCAAATCATGTCTCATGCAATCCTTGTGATATAACTGGCTTTAAACCATCAAGATGGGATAATTAAGCATAGGCACTTATCAATATACTAACTCAATTATGTAAATTTTTTGCTGAATAGCTCATTTATCTGACTGTTTCTAATATATCATGTAAACATGATGCAGAGAAGAAGCAGAGTAAGAAGGGAAAGAAGAAAAAATAGGAGTTTTGGACTCATCTAGGGGAAGAACATTCGTTAGATTAATGATTCCTGCAAGGATGAAATGAGTTGTACAGCAAGTTCCTGCTCGAGTACGTGATTTCCTCTAATCAGATGAGGATCAATTATTATCACTTGCTAGAGTTGCATGACTACAAGGAGTCCTAAAACTTGTCTCTAGTTCATTTCATGTTTGTAAGACATGACATTTGTTAAATTATGGTAGACCAATCCATATGAGCAACAGAGAATTGAATGACAGTTTTTTAAGCCTTACATCTCACTTTCTGAATTAACTAATTTCGTAAAAAGAATATATAAATCAAAAGTTTTTATGAATTATCAAAAGTTACCTAGATTGTTATTAAAATAATTTTTATGAAACATTTGTTACAAAATAGATATATATGTAAATCAAGTCAACTGAATAAACTTCAGATTCAAGATAAAATTTCTAATATATTATACATGTTGGTACTTTTTTCATTGTTTTTTACAATTTAGTCTAGACTAAACTTGTACTAGCATAATTTTTTAGAAGGCTATGCTTTTGTTTGTGAAAAAAGTATACGATTCATATCATATTTAACCTAATAGCCACATATTTTTTGGTAATGGGAGTAGTGGGGGTAATTTTATATTAATGGAGGCAACTTTGTTAAATAATATATATAGTCCTTAAAATTTTTTCCATATTGTGGGGGCATTTACCCCCACATTCTTATACATGGATTCGCCACTGGTCTGCAGGGCATGTCATTGACAGGTTGACATAGACAATTTCATATAGATCGAGCTGTGATAGTGAATTTCTATCAGACCAACAGCTCTATGATCAACTTTATTCCATGCAAGAGATATAATTCAGCATTGATGGGGCTCCAAGTAAGCTTTTAGGGCTTCACGGCAAGCTTGTTGAGAGCAGCATTAACTCTCTCATCCGTGACTACTCGAATGCTTTCATAGAAATCAAGTATCTCCATTGATATATTTTTAACCTGCCAAAAAGATAAATCTTAGTATCAGCACATGAGCAATTTTCTACAAGATCTAATTTTCTATTTCACACAAATGGGCAGAATTCTGATACAGGAAAATTCCAATAAAGGGGTATAAGTGGATCGCAACATGCATCATATTAAAGAGCTATGCCAACTGATGATAGGACTTAGTCTCAGTATGCGAAAACTAACTTAAGGAGGATACCGTTACCGTTAAAACCAAAAAAACTTATGATGGGTATAGGAAGTGAAGAGAGCACAAATTACCTTAATCTAATGCTCAATCAAAAGGCATAAAATGCAGAAAATTCAAAGTTTGAAGACAATCTCAAGCATATTCTCATATGAAAGTAACATACTTCTAGCCGACCAAACCAGTAAATTTTTTCATTCTACATTTTTTTTTTTTTAAAAAAAAAAAAAAAAAGCAGCCATGCATTTAGTTAATAATCTGATGCATTACCCATTACAATCCTTGACAACAAATTAAAACTAAGAAGCAGTGCTCTCTATTTGCCTAATTCACCCCTTCTACCAACCCACTGTCCCCAAAATGAAAAATATGACTGACTTAGCCAAATCCTTATTTATGAAGACTGGCTTCACATCATGCGGTTTGTCAGAAATGCAAATAGTCATAAGACTCTGACTTATATCACATTTTCATACAAATGTTTCTATATAAAAGAAAAAATTCATAAGGTAAGAAAAATACTGGGAAATCAGGTGCCTAAAGGTGTTAAACCCCAAAGCAATCCCAGAAACTAACAGGTAAAACTCATCCCAAGTCTTATTTCATTTTGATAAAGTATCCAATCGGCTCCAGGAAATTGCCATCCCTACTAGCAGGCTGTCATCATTCAAGTTTCGATAAAGTTTTCATTTTATAGTCGTCATCAAATGTTATCAAGAGAATTGGAAAAGAAAAAGAAAAGATACAACCTGTAGAGAGGAAGAGAGAAGAAGAGTAAGCTGGAAGAGTAGCAACAAAGTCCAAAAAAATACTGTGGATCACTTACCACATTCATATCAACACGAAGTTCTTCAAACCAGGCAGTAGTGTCCTTTTCTTTGAGTACACTAGCAATATATATGCAAGCTAACGCAACCAGGTGTGGAGGATGTACAAGAATTAGGTCCATCTTGTAGGTGTCATTTACAATTCCCCTGTAGGCATCAACATTCATGTTTATGCTCTTGCAAATTAAATTACACAAACAAAGCAATAATGATTGGAAATATAACTAAAGGGGGGAGGCAATGATAAAGGGACAATTATCATCCATAAATGAAGAAATTACTCATAAGAAGTTTTCATGTGTTCAAACTTCAACAGTAGTGGACTCCTACCAAGTTAGTTGAGTCATGCTCATATCATTCAAACCTGCATCCTGAAGCAACCTGAAGAATGAACATTATAATGATAATGAGAAACTATCATTGAATATTATTGTAGAGTGTAGGACCAGTTCTGCAGTCACTTTGTTAACCTAGAAAAGACCTGAGTTAGCAAGAAAATTGATCCCTGGCATTTATTCAACTTGCAGACATTTTTAGAAAGGTGAAGATCTTAAAGGGCATGCAACTCATAATACTCAGGTGTTTTCACTGTCAACTTTTTTGGACACCAACCATTCAACTGAGAATAAAAATACTAAATGAAGATTTACAAAAAGGGAGATAATTTATATAAACTACAGGGGATGTGATCAAAACAACTGAAGGCATAGAGTGATTGTGCAAAAGGTCAGAGGCGAAGGGAATTTGTGCTATTTATTCTTATTTTAATTGGAATATGAGCAAAATGAAAAACCAAACTGGATACTTACTGAGACAGTGATCGGTAAGGATGGAATACAACCAGGTAATAGTTAAGCGCTTCTAAAATCTTCATTTCCATTTCAAGTATGTCCTTTATCTCATACCTATACTTATCATCAGAATCTGCAAACAAGATTGTCATGAGTTCAGCACAAAATGAAATATAATGGCAAAAAATGACTTCGAAGATAAATAATCCACTTTTCAGTTCTGGACTAGCCAAAAAGATATAGAGATTTATCAGGTAAGTGCTTACATAATTTTTTGATGTAAAAAACAAGCAACCTGGCCTGCACTGTGCTTTCTTCTGCTTTTGCAGCAAGGTATAAGCAGGTTGGAGCCACCAAACGTGGATCATATTCAGTCATACTCTTTCTGAAAGTGAAAATGAAGGTCTGATTAGCAAATGATACCATCTGCAGAATACAGTTATACAAGACACAAGCATAAAGTCGTGTATATATATATATATATGGATGAATGTATGATGTATATCTGAATTACAGGTCAACAATGAAGTTATTGATAAGGAACGCAGCTTATTCAAAGAAGGAAATGTGTTTTCAATTAACAATCAAAGAAAGATAGATAATTGATCAACTTAAAAGGAAAGTATCATCAATTAATCTCCTACAAACAAAGAAAGTGACAAGAAAAGAAATCAACATAAAATTTGAGCAGTATTTCAACTTCAGGAACACTAAAGTGAGGAAAAATTCCATTGCAGAAGCTCCTGAAGGTCAAAGCTAAGAAGACCAGAATGCAGACTCAACAAAAAACTTAACTATACAAAGAGGCATACAACAACAAAGGAAACCCATAAAGATTATACAAATAAAAATGAATGCAATCTGATAACTACATTCAGGTAGGTAGTCTCTGCCTGAAAATATCAGTATAACTTAGTCCATTAAGAATACAGATCCAGAAGTCAGGTTGAACAAAAATTAGATTCCCAATAAATATGAACAGATCAAACAACAGCAATACAACACTAAGTCTATCCATGGATCATTCCACTAAACAATAATGGATGGCTTATACATAATGCACAATGATAGTAACAAGATTCAGGTATGGGACTTTTATGTTCTTCTAGTTCAACTGCACAACCTTGACCTGGATGACAGAAATAATATGGACATAGGTTTTAATGAAATAAAATACAGAAGCTGCCTTTAATATAAATATTGAAATCAGAATAACAATTTATCAATTATTATGCAGATTTGTATAGCTGATTTTGACTTCATAAATACTGCCAAGAATAAGACAAGAGCTCATTGATGGAGTACCTTCTTCCCTCTATCAGGGAATTATATAAATAATATGGACATAGGTTTTAATGAAATAAAATACAGAAGCTGCCTTTAAATAAATATTGAAATCAGAATAACAATTTATCAATTATTATGCAGATTTGTATAGCTGATTTTGACTTCATAAATACTGCCAAGAATAAGACAAGAGCTCATTGGTGGAGTACCTTCTTCCCTCTATCAGGGAATTATATGCTCAGAATATATACCTGGTATAAACACGCCTCATATATGCAACAGCAGTAGCAACAACCCTGGAAGATGGATCAAGATATTAGAGATTGCCATCAGATTTAGTTTAGCATAAAAAAAAACAGTGATAAAGATTAATCCAAGCACAGCTTGAAAACTGTTAAGAACTTCCAGAAAGGTCTGCTTTGGTTTGGTCTTTAATAAAGAATCAAATTGAAATGGCTACTTATCCTAATTAAAAGTGTTACATAAAATTAAGGGTTACAGCACTAAAATGAGAAATACTACATAATATGGCATGAATGGAACTGATATAACATAAGAGGCAACTTATCACAATCACCCAGCTTATCTAAGAAACTTCCCAATGTCAGAAAGCATAAGATCTAGTAAAATTCATAGTAGAATCCATGTTGAACAGACTTGAAGGTCTTGTATTGCTTATTTAACGTACAGTTGGACATGATTCCTGTTAACTTTTTATATTTCACAGCTAACTTTAATTTTCCAGCATAGGATTACTTGAACAAATTGACAGTACTACAAGGGCTCACGAGTTTTAAAAAGGTGAATGAGTTGTGAAAGAACCAAAGCATAACCCAAAAAGTGGAAAATAGTTTATATGTTTCTGATAGAAAAAGAAGATTATATTAACCAACATGTGACATGTTAAATGGTCAAAAATATAAATTGCACATCAAGAGATTAAGGTCAAACCTCTGCCTTACTTTTACATGTTGAGCCAATTTCAAAATATCTGCACAAAAAGGAGAGAAATAAGAAATTCAGTAAAAGTAAAATACTGAAGAATCAAGCATTTTTACTCTGAAAACATATACACTGCAGGATTCAATAGCAATAAGACTAATGGGTTAGTTTCTATAAATGTCTTTCAAAAAACACAAGAATGTGAAAAAGAAAATCCACAAAAGAATAATAAGACTTAAGAGGCCAGTGGTCGTATGACAGTTTCCCTTAGAAATCAATCCCTAGCACCACAACCTAAGGAAGCCATCACAAAAAGCTAACTGGAAAGCCAGTATCAGCCACCACATTAGCAAATAAAACAATGATAATAACAAGAAAGAAGCAAAAATGCAGACAGAGCAAAACAGAGACATTACATACATACATGTGTGGTAGGAATTAGGGAAACACAAAAAGAGAGAGAAAGGGAGCATACAATTTGCCATGTGCATCTTAATGAGCTTAAAATCCTCAAGTGTTATGCCTTTTTCTTTGTCAAGTTGATTCACCATATCCACATCCTCTTGATCAAGAAGCTGCTTGCTGCAAGGTGCGTAATTTAAAATAACCCAGATCAAAACATTAAGATGGATAGAGACACAGATGGAAGAAAATACAGAAAAATCAAATATTTGCATATTTAAAATATTGGGTCTGAAACATACTAGTGTGATGATGACCAGAAATTGGCTGCCATCTCTTCCACAAAGGTTAGAGAAACTCTGCAACGTGAATAGGATTTATCAGTTGAACCAAAGCGTACCCATTTTTTCTTTTTCCTTTTCCAATTACTGGGAAGTGGAGGAAAGTGAAAATTTCATATTGAACAGAGGAAGAGAACTTCCAAAACCCAGAAAGAGAGCATTAAAAACGAAAAATTATTTAAGGACCAGAGAGGAAAATAGTGTAAGAAGAACACTATTAAAGGAAGAAATTTCGTAATAGAATCAACTGCGTGCAGAAGATACCAACCTCAGCGTGTTCTATATTTGCAAATGAATGCCCAAATCAGCTCATCGATGAACAACTGGGAGTAACTCCTAAGTATCAGCATGCCCTAATTTTGCTGTGTCGGAAATGGATGACAACATAACGGCAGTTTTCTTGTTAACTGCTGATTAATAAACTTTTTTAATAATTGGGTGATGACTTGGCAAAGTAATACAGTTGGTATGATTTAATTAAATTAGAGAGGTACTTTCTCATGTAAGACTCATCTCATCTAATATTTTTTGGTCATTATTTAATCATTTTTATTATTCTGAAAAGTATATAAAGAATGGAACAATGTTATTTAATCGGATAAAAATTTGTTAAAATTTTTCAAATTTTAAATATAAGAGTATATTAGTGTAGCAATAATTTTAATAGTTAATTTTTTTAAAAAAAATTGATTAATAACAAATTATTTATGAGTTTTCACTTGGATCACTATTTATAACTAGGAAGAATTACGAATAAAAAAAAAGAAGTATTTTATTACAAAAACAGAAAAAATAACTATTAAAAATCAAATAGTAACCATTGGTCTTGTTCGTGTTTGTTTTCAAAACATTTTTTTTCTTTCTTTTTTGGTAATTCTTCCCTTGTAACTATTATTTTCTCTAGTCCTTTTTATTTGTTGTTTAATAGAGATACATTGGAATTAAGAAAGTCATTAAATAGTCTTGAATATTACAAAATATGTGCTTATCTTTTCAAATTACCTATCTTATTAAAGAGTTCTTTTTAACTTTAAATTTTCATTTTTTTTCTGTATAAGTTTATAATAAAAACTTGCATGAAGTATTTATCATCAAAAAGATATAAAATAAGCTGCTTTATGTAAAACTTCAAACTCTATCACAAGTTTACCAAAAAGATATGAAACAATATAGAAAAGTCAATAATTTAAGGTAACAAACTCTCCTCTACTAAGCAAACAGTTAAGGTATTTGCTGTAACATTTGCGAAAGTTTCCGATCAAACCCATTACAACCTTGAATTTGTAGAACAATATGTAGCAAGAAAACAGCTTTACAATGCATAAAAAGCATAAACCTTTTCTTGGATAACCAACTCCCTAAATAAGCCATCTTTGAGCCAAAATCTTATGTTTGTTATAATGCCAACCAAGCGTTTACATTGTATAAATTGCATATCAAGGTCTGTTCATAATCATAGCATTGGTAGAGACAGAGATTTGTGATCACATTAAGCTGAAACAAAATTACAAAAGAAGAGAATCAATTATGAAGGCTGTGTTCATGTGCTTTCTTGTTATCANGTGGATAAAAAATGATTGCATTTACAATTAATGAGATTTGAATCAAAAAACAGGATGAGAAAATTAAATAGTCTTAAGATTGAGAGCATGCTTTGTTAAATTAGAGTTTTTTCTTTATTAATTTATACGTGAATAGTGAAAAGTGAAACATTTAAATAAGTTGCATAAATTTCATGATTTTAATTGTTTTCAATAAACTAAAATCAAAATATCAATATCTTACATTAGTTAAACATTTCCATGTAAATTATTTTTATATTTTCCAATTCATTTTTTCATATATAATAATGAAATCTATAAAAATGAACGGTATGATTATAAATGATATTTTTTGTTTAATAACTTTAAATTTTCATTTTTTTTTTCTGTATAAGTTTATAATAAAAACTTGCATGAAGTATTTATCATCAAAAAGATATAAAATAACCTGCTTTATGTAAAACTTCAAACTCTATCACAAGTTTACCAAAAAGATATGAAACAATATAGAAAAGTCAATAATTTAAGGTAACAAACTCTCCTATACTAAGCAAACAGTTAAGGTATTTGCTGTAACATTTGCGAAAGTTTCCGATCAAACCCATTACAACCTTGAATTTGTAGAACAATATGTAGCAAGAAAACAGCTTTACAATGCATAAAAAGCATAAACCTTTTCTTGGATAACCAACTCCCTAAATAAGCCATCTTTGAGCCAAAATCTTATGTTTGTTATAATGCCAACCAAGCGTTTACATTGTATAAATTGCATATCAAGGTCTGTTCATAATCATAGCATTGGTAGAGACAGAGATTTGTGATCACATTAAGCTGAAACAAAATTACAAAAGAAGAGAATCAATTATGAAGGCTGTGTTCATGTGCTTTCTTGTTATCAGCATGGTGATGCTTAACCACAGTGTCACTGTGCTTGCTTTAGATATGAAAGCAGAATTGTGTGAGAGATCTGGATATGATCAACGCTTCGGTTGTACCCTACCTTCTCGCCCACCGGTTCACAATCGTGGCTGCAATCCATTTCTTCGTTGTCGTCTTTCACGTGATCATGCTGGAAATTAAGAACTAAGAAGAGTGAAATGTATTTTCATCATGCAATATGGATATTTAATTTCTACGTACTATGCACTATTCTTTTTTCTTTTTCTTGTTTGGGTTTGACGATTATTTGGCCAAAGCTACCATTTCACAACTGAGAAAGATTAAACTTGGGAAGAGAGGTGAAAGACAGCATTAATTTAAGGCTGGAAGCAGCAATCCACTGAGTCAAAGCCTATTCTACAGTGTATAATTGTTGATCATGATATCTATTATCATTCAATTGTAATAAATATCATATCATATAAATGTATCTGCTGATTCAGAAACCAAAGTCATGTATTTTGTGATTAATATAAAAGTGAGCTAATTATTTAATACTATAAGTTATATCAATACCACAAACAAAATGTCATATGCAAGATTACATTTAGTAGACAAAAATGCTTATGGATATTTCCACACTGCAACTTTTCTAATGTAGAAACCTTATATAAACTAGAATACTAACTTAATACTATAAAAGATTTTAACATTGAAAAAAATAATTAAGCTTGTATTAATATTTCTTTTAATAAAATCTTTGACGAATCTTACCTCAACTCTCCATTATGACCTCACTTTATTACCAAAACCTTTTAAAGTGGGGATGAGGTTTTACAGTTTTACTTTAATTGTGTGGCTAGCATTAAAAGAATATAATATAGTCGTTGTTGGCTGTTGCCAATAACATGAGGTTTTAATATAATTGTATGGCTAGGATTAAAGAAGCATGGCATATAATTGTAGGACTCAACAATGCCTAGATTGGAGTCTTGAATTACAATCTGAGCCTATTGGAGATGCTATGATATATCAAACAAACCATTAATAATATTATTGATAAGAATCTAACAAAAAATAAGCATTGTATCTGGGAGGTATAGGTTTAGTTTTTTTAAGTACCCTTCACCTACCCTGATCTTGGCATGATATCAGTTCCAATTTTTCTCCCCTAATACATGTACTCATCATTAGACCCTCTGAAAGTTTTTCATTAATTTTCTGTAAGTGGCAATTATTAGTTAAATATTTTCTAAATAAAAGAAAAACAGAAGCAGATAACTGAGTATCCATATAAATTATGGCAACAGCTAGCCTACTTTCTATAGGAAAACCGAAAAGATGGAGAAAGGTTACAGCTTTCATTTAGTATGGTTGTAAATTTATACAATTGTAAAGTCTATTCAAATGAAAAGAAGACTAATCCTAGAAGGAGTCTAACCCTAGAAGGAGACTAACCCTAGATGAGTTGATAAGTATATTTTGTTACAAGTATATTTGACTAAGATAAATCATTAAATCAAATTCTAACTAATCTGGTGATTCACTAATACGCCCCATCAAGATGGTGGAGGATTCAACTACACCAATCTTGGAACGAAGGGATTGAAACCGGGGTCCTGGTAGTTGCTTTGTTAGGAGATCAGCCAATTGATGTGATGAAGGGACATGAGAGACTTTAAGAGCTTTGTTGGCGACAAGATCCCAGACAAAGTGATAGTCAATGGACAAATGCTTCATGTGTGAGTGAAAGACGGGGTTGGCACAAAGATATGTGGCACCAATATTATCTGAGTAGATCATGGGAGGTGCAGGAAGCTTGATACCAAGTTCACTAAGTAAATTTTGAACCCATAAGATCTCAGTAGAGGTAGAAGCAATGGTGAGGTATTCAGCTTCTGTGGAGGAGCGAGCTATTGATTTTTGCTTGCGTCAGCTCCAAGAGATTGGATTGTTACCAAGATAGGCAATGTAGGCACCGGTAGAATGGCGATCAGCTGTGTCACCAGCCCAGTCAGCATCACAATAGGCAATGAGCTGCAGTTGGGCATGCCGAGTAGGGAGATGCCAAAGGTGAGGGTTGACTTCAAATACCGTAGCAATCTCTTAAGTGCTTGATAGTGGTCATCGGTATGAGCATGCATGTGTTGAGCAAGGTGGCTAACAGTGTAGGCAACATCTGGGCGAGTAAGAGACAAGTACTCTAAAGAGCCAACCAATCTTCGGTAGACAGTGATGTCAGTGGAGGGTGAGTCAAGAGTAAATTTGGCCGAAGTAGACATGGGAGTGGTGACAGGTTTGGCGCATTCTATGTTGGATTTGGCCAATAGATCCCGGATATATTTGTGCTGCATGATAAAGAGTCCTTTTGAAGATGGAATTAGTTCAAGACCAAGAAAATAATTAGGGAACCCAAGGTCTTTCAAGGAGAAGGCAGCAGCAAGTGAGCTCATAAATTGTGTAAGAAAAATAGTGGAGTTGCCGGTCAAGAGTAGATCATCAACATAGACTAAAAAATATGCAAGTATAGTACCTTTCCGATAGATAAATAATGAGGCATCTGTCTTAGAATTAATGAAGTCATACTGTAAAAGAAAAGTACGTAAGGCATGATACCAGGCACGTGGGGCTTGCTTGAGGTCATAGAGAGCCTTCATGAGGCGACACACATGAGATGGATATTGCTAATGAACAAAACTAGGGGTTGTGCCATATATACTGTTTCGGATAGGGCTCCTTGAAGGAAAGCATTGTTCACGTCCATTTGGCGAAGAGGCCAGCCACGGGATAGAGCAATGGAAAACTCTATTTTGATAGTTTGAGGCTTGATAACAGGACTAAAGGTATCAAAATAGTCTACACCGGGGCGTTGGTGGAAACCCTTGGCTATAAGACGGGCTTTGTAGCGAGAGATAGAGCCATCCAAATTTCTTTTGACACGGAATACCCACTTGTTGCCAACAATATTGTAGTGGGAGTGTGATGGAACTAGATCCCAAGTGACATTGCTCATAAGAACATTAAATTCCTCTAACATGGTTGTTCTCCAGTGGGGAGATTTAAGAGCTTGAGACACACATGTAGGTTCAAGTGCTTGGGGGAGAGGGTACTTGGAGACGGCAAAGAGCTGCTTGGGTTTGTGTATGTTGTTTTTGGCTTTGGTAGTCATGGGGTGTGTGTTTAGGGGATGGATGTGAGAAGGGGGAGCTGAATTACCTGAGTCAAGACCTTGAGTGACAGGCGGCAAGGGCACTGCTGCAGAGACAGAGATATCACAAGGAGGAGAAGCTGAAGGAGAGACACATGAAGGAGTGGTGGAGAAGGAAAGAGGGGAAGAGGTTAAAGGAGAGGGGGGAAGATGCGTTGGGTTGAGGGCTAGTAGGTGGTGGAGATGGAGTGAAACTTTGAAAGGTAATCAGCTCATGAGATGGTTGAGAATGAGATAAATCCGAGAGGGTAGAGTTCAAAAAGGATTGTGACTCTTTTGAAAAAGGGAAGATGTGTTCTAAAAATTTAACATGTCATGAATGGAAGAGTTTTTGGGTTTAAGTGTCCAAGCAAATGAAGGCACTTTGAGAGTTTGAGTAGCCAAGAAAGACACAAGAGTTTGACCTAGGTTGGAGTTTGTTTATGGTATACGGCTTCGACCAAGGAAAACAAAGACACCCAAAAATTCTTAATTTGGAGTAGTTTGGGGTTTTACCAAATAAAATGGAGAAAGGAGATTTAAAGTGGAGGACTGGCGTGAGGAGTCTATTAATGAGATAAGTTGCTGTTTTAAGGGCAAAAGTCCAGAACTTGGTGGGAAGGGAGGCATGGTTGAGAAGGCAACGAGCCGTTTCAATTAAATGACGATGTTTTCGCTCTGAGAGTCCATTATGTTCAAGAGTGTGTAAGTGTGCTATCCCATGAGAAGAAAGAAAGGGGCGGAGCCCTATAAATTCGCCACCATTGTCAGAGTAAAAGGTTTTAATGGTAGATTTAAAAGTTTTCTCAACTAAGGCTTTAAAAGTAGGGAAAATTAAAATGACATCAAATTTATTTTTGATGGGGTAAAGCCAAACATAACGGGAAAAATGATCAATAAAAATCACATAATAACGAAATCCATCAATGGAATAACAAGGGGTAGGGCCCCATACATTTGAATAAATAATATCCAGGGGACCCGTACTAGAAAGACTAGAAATAGCAAAGGGTAACTTGTGACTTTTATTCATAAAACAAGCGACACATGGAGAGGGCTTGGAGGACGTGACTGGAAGACTCTCAGAAGCGAAAATTTGACGCATGACAGTGGAAGATGGGTGGCCAAGGCGATGATGCCAGTGAATGGGCGATGGTGTGACGGTGGAGTGGGCAGCAAAGAGGGAAGAACCAAGTGGAGGTGGCAATGGTAGTTGGTAAACATTGTGATTACGCTGGCCTTGCAGTCAACTGAACTTTATTCTGTTTACATAATTGGGAAACAGAAATTAAATTGGTAGTAACAGAGGGAACACAAAGAACATTAGAAAGTTTAAGAGTGGAGAGTAAGACCATAGTGCCTGTGTGAGAGATAGGAAGTTTATTACCATTGGCAACTGTTAAACTGTCAGGACTATCATATTCAGTAGAGACAGAAAGATTCCCAAAGTCATTTGTGATGTGATGAGTAGCTCCTGAGTCAATAATCCAGTGAGGATTAGTACTAGGGGAGGCGGCAGTAGCATGGGCAGTGGGGGAGACATTTGGGTTGTTGGTGATTTTGAAACAATATTTTGCAATATGGCCATGTTTGTTGCAAAATTGGCAAATCATAGATGAAGAGGGTTTACGGTTTGTGTTTGGGAATGGAGTGGGGCGGTGGGAATCTGAATGAGAGGGGTGAGTGGTTTGGTGTGGACGGCGGTTTGAAGATCTTGGGTAAGAGGAATTGTTGTGTCTCTTGACATAGTTGGCAACCACTGGAATTTCTATAGATTTTGCTTCTTTTTGAAGGTGAGCTTCATGGTCAGTGAGTAGTTCATAGAGTTCATCATATGAGATAGGGTTCTCTCTAATGCGGAGGGCAGCGGAGATATCCTTGTAATCAGGACCCAAGCTGCTTAAACAATGAAGGATGAGATCAATGTCATCCAAGGGGTGGCCAATGAGAGAGAGTTCATCAGCAATGCCCTTAATGTTTCGGAGATGCTCAGAAACTGGGGTGGAACCCTTGGTGAGGTTCGAAAGACGCTTCTTTAAGGTCAAGATACGAGACCTAGAGCGATTAGCAAAGGCACGACACAAAGATTCCCAAGCCTCTTGGGCAGATTAAGCTTGAGAGATGACAGCACGTGCATCTAATTCACAAGAAGCCATAATGGCTAAAAGCAAGAAGTGATCTTGCCGGACCCAAAAGGTGTACAGAAGGTTGGCGACAATTTTGCCATTAACTTCAACAGTGGGTGGTGGGCATGGGGTAGAGCCAGTCATATGACCAACAAGACCGTAACCTATGAGCATGGATTTCATTTGTTTTGCCCATGCAACATAATTGTTAGGAGCAAGTTTGATGACAAGGTTAGACATATTTATGGTGACTAGGTCCGATGTGGTGTTGGTGTGAGTGGAGGGGATGGTATGGATAGAGGAGGTGGTAGACATGGTGTTTTAAAGGGAAGGAAGTGGATCAAAAACGCTGGTGAGAGCTTTGTTGCTCTGATACCATATAGGAAAACCGAAAAGATGGAGAAAGGTTACAGCTTTCATTTAGTATGGTTGTAAATTTATACAAGTGTAAAGTCTATTCAAATGAAAAGAAGACTAATCCTAGAAGGAGTCTAACCCTAGAAGGAGACTAACCNACTAATCCTAGAAGGAGTCTAACCCAAGAAGGAGACTAACCCTAGATGAGTTGATAAGTATATTTTGTTACAAGTATATTTGACTAAGTAAGATAAATCATCAAATCAAATAAATCAAATTCTAACTAATCTGGTGATTCACTAATACATATAATTGAATTTAAAAAAAAAAAAATTAAACAAATTAACCAAACAAGAAAGACGCACATAACCAAAAAAAAAAAGAAACCAAGTAGAAATAAATTCTGTAAGAAGTTTGCAGGATAAAAATGTGATCATGATACCTACCCCAATTTAAATTTGGGTGCCACTACTTTGGTCCTCAACCTGAGTTCTGGTTAAAATCAACATATGTTTTTGGGCTCAATGTAAAGCTCATGTGAAATTGAATGACCTAGTAAAGTCAAAATAGTTAGTTCCCTTATGAAATACATAATATAAGAAAATTACAGGAAATTATACTAAAAATAGAAATATAGCAAAATTTTATGTGGACTAGTGAATTTTTTTTATTTAATTCAACTCAAATTGTATCAATTATGCCGGTGTTTGACTCACATTATGCTATGAAGTTTTTCATAAGCTTCACATTGATATTAAGGACAGCAGTTTATTGCTATCCACAACTCAAGGATTTTGAGGGGTTGATATAGCACTACCTCATGGCCAATTTTTGGCTAGCTTAGTAAATCCCATAAAGTATATAGACCGCATCCTTATTGTTTTAGAAAGAAAGTTATAGTTTCCTAAGAATTTTTTATATATGTTGTTGCATGCAAACAAAAGCTAATTTTAGTAGAGGCATGCTAAGAAGGGATAGTATCAATAAGGAAAAGGAAAAAATTAAGGAATCAATTAATGATAAAACTAGAACCCAAGCCAAGTGGTCATGTACCTAATGTTTAAGGATGAAAATATTCTTAGGACCTAGAATCAAATCCTAATGTGCCTGTCGTAGTGGTTATGGTGTTATTATGATAGTATTATTGGCAAGTTAAATGTTTACTCTTTCTCATATTGGAGTTTCTTGAAAATATATATAAATATACATTGTAATGTAAATATTTTATCTTTGACAAAATAAAAAAAATTATATGGCACCTCCTTTGGACAGAAGTATTTAAAGTAAAAAGTTATATTCGTGCCGTATACTCCTATCCCCATTGACGGATTCAGGGAGGGGCCAAGGGGGGCACTGCCCCCCTTCCCCCAAGTTTAATTTTTTTTTTATTTTTACATGTATTTTCTATTTATACTAGTATATTTTTGTCATATTTTTTTAATATATTCTGATTTTCCTTTTAATGCATGTTTTTTGTTCTTCTTTTATTATTTATGTTCTGTTTTTTTTTTTATTTATGTTCTTCCTTTTATTTTTATTGTTTTCTCTATTATGATTTTTCCTTTTAATGTATATTTCTGATATTATTATTATGTTCCTGTTTTGTCCCTTTCTATTATGCTATTTTGATTTCTCTTTTTCTGTCACTATATTGCATTCTCCTTTTCTTCTTGTATTTTTTTTTTGTTCTGCTTCTATATTTTATATGTATTTTCTACTCAACTTTATGATTTTTATTCACATTGATATTTCTGTTATGTCCTTCTTTTATTAATTATGTTTTGTGCTATTTATTTCTACTATAGAATTTTTTTTTTTGTAATACTCAAGAACACATTTAAAATTAGGGGTACAAATTTTCATCCATTTGAGCTACTATCCTCCTTCCTTTTGATGCTTAAATTGTTATTGTTTTAGTCTTAATTTTGCTACTGTTTTGAGGTTAAAATAATGGCTATTTTACTTATCATCAACACTATAACAACATAATCTATTCGTGCCGTATACTCCTATCCCCATTGACGGATTCAGGGAGGG
>QAOA01005934.1:0-152241 GCA_003255065.1 Cercis canadensis
TAGGGTCGTGGGGGTAAAGTGCACATTTTGAAAGTTCAAGAAGGTGTTTCCTACGTTTTTTAAGCATGAGGGGTAAAGTGCAATAAGAGCATAGTTCAAGGGGGTTTTTAGGACTTTTTCCTTTTTCTTTTTTTTCCCTCTATCGGGGAGTGGACTGTTTCCTGGTAAGTCACTATATCTGGACCGGGACCCTGTTTCGGTTCATTCCTGTTTCAGACTCGGATATTTTTCTTGTTTTTCCCTGTATCTGGGATGGGACTGTTTCCTGGAGAGTCACTATATCTGGACCGGGACCCTGTTTCTGTCTCGGATATTTTTCTAATTTTTCCCTCTAACTGGGATGGGAACCTATTTCGGTTCATCCCTGTTTCAGACTCGGATATTTTTCTTGTTTTTCCCTGTATCTGGGATGGGACTGTTTCCTAGTGAGTCACTATATCTAGACCAGGAACCTGTTTCGGTTCATCCCTGATTCAGACTCGGATATTTTTCTTGTTTTTCCCTGTATCTGGGATGGGACTGTTTCCTCGTGAGTCACTTGATGAGCTGCCGAGGCTCCTCAAATTACTTAATGTTTTAGGTCGGTTACCTAGCTATTTGCAGCATTGGACAGCCCTAAGTCGAACCTAAGGATTGTTCTATTTAGTGAATCATATTAAGAAGCATGTAAATAGGGGGGTTGTGTTTGTTTTAAGTGCTTGACAGAAATTAATTGAAAGTGGTAACCTAAAGGAAAACAACCAATCCAAGCCTTAACTAGTTCTGATTTTAGTTCATCCTTAATTTCTAATGATCCATTCAATTATTAACCATGTTCTTGGCCTTTAAAACATATCAAGACGCCTCTCAATGTTTTATGGATGTCCACTGGTTAAGCAACCAGAATTCGGATTCAACTAAGACTAAATGAATTAAGCAAACATTCAAGTCTAGTTTTACCTAAGTCCATGATCCAGCCAAGGTGATTAATCCATCCAAAAGCTCAGAAACATTAATCAACCATACAATCCTCTTTTATCACATGCAATTAAGCAATCACACATGAATATCCAAATTCGAATTAAGTAATTCAAACAGAATATTTCAAAGGATTGAAAGAACTTTGATTAACTTTCAAACAGAATATTTCAAAGGATTGAAAGAAGCAGATTAATCATAGAATGAATAACAACAACTCATAATCTCAAAACCAATAATCAGAACAGCCAAAACCTGGATTGATTGATGAATTAGCCCTCCATGAACAAGAGAAGCTAAGTTCTTACAAAATATCTAAGAGAAAACTTAAGAGCTAAGGAAAGACTAGAAAGCTGTCTAAAATATCTAAAACTTGATTATGAATTTCGGCTGCCCCCCTCTTGCTGACATAGACCTCCAATTTTACATGCACACCCAAATTGCCCTTAGGGCACACTTGTTCCCATGGGCCTTACCTTCAATTGGGCTTTGGTTTGGGCCCATTTGGACTTGTCATGTGGAAGTTAGGCCCATTTAAGTGGCAGAAGGTGTCTGGAACCGTCAGCTAACTTGCACAGCAAATAAGACCATCTTCAACATAAAATATGGTGAACCGGTCTTCATATAAATTGAAGCTCTATATGTTAGCTTTCCAATGGTACCAGTTTCAGGTCCATATGACATCTACAACTCAAGTTATGACCCAAATACTGCATGTAGGTCAGGATCCTGCGACAGCATGTCTTCTCTGGCTTCCAGGCTGCATATGACCTTCTGAACGTCCGAATTAGCTTTGGAGCCCTGAAAGAAAGTTGTAGTAAATTCTCTCAGCTTTCCAAAAAGGTATGACTCGGAATTTTTGGACATCCAGAACTCAAGATATGCATGAAACACAGAGACAGCATATTAGCATGTCTTCTCTGGCTTCCAGGCTGCATATGACCTTCTGAACGACCGAATTAGCTTTGGAGCCCTGAAAGAAAGTTGTAGACAATTCTCTCAGATTTCCAACAAGGTATGACTCGGAATTTTTAGACATACAGAACTCAAGATATGCCTGAAACACAGAGACAGCATATAATGCCCAGTATTGCTGGAAATTGCAATTAAGCATAAATGGATCCAAAGTCATGAAATGAGGTCTAAGTCTATGCAATTCAGCCCAAAAGAGGTTTAAAAGACTAAGTATGAGGGATAACTATTGTATAAAAAGTGTGTTCATCAAATTCCCCCACACTTAGCTTTTGCACGTCTCGGGCAAACTAAAATTCCAAAACTAAGAAAAGCCAGAATAAGGAAACAAAAACAAATTTTTAAAAACTAAAGGATCACCTCCCAATGATATTTAAGAAATGCAGAAGTTCATACCACAAGTAAGATAAGCAATTAAAGATGCAAGGAACTCATAGCATTCATGAAATAAAATTTCTTCTCATCCAAAATCAACAAACAAAATTAAAGATTCAAGGAACTCACAGCATTCATGAAATAAAATTTCTTATCTTCCAAAATCAACAAACAAGGTAACTTCAATTGGAAAGCATAAGTTAAGAATGATAGATCCTCACAAGATACACTCTCAATCCCTCAAGTGTTTAGAAATTAGGTACTCCACTCAATCAAACTCATGAAGAGATGCACTACCATAAGCTTGCTTATCTTCTATTTCTCCACTACTCAAACAAATGCACACACAAATCAAGAGGACTTTATTTAAGGTTGTAATAAGGCCAAGGGTAAAGGTAAAGGAATGAATGAAGATGGATATCACAAGGTAAAAACTCAAAGAGAATAAGAGAACATTGGAGAGGAACTCAAATGACAAGCATTAAATTCCAAGTGTGTAAAGCATATTCTCCTTTTGTGCACATATTCCTCCTTTTCCTTTTCTTTTCCTTTTTCACAATTCTGATTTTTTTTTTATAAAGGTAAGGAAGGAATCAAAATGGATATGACAAGGTAAAACTCAAAGAGAATAAAAGAACATTGGAGAGGAACTCAAATGACAAGCATTAAATTCCAAGTGTGTAAAGCATATTCTCCTTTCTTTGTACATATTCCTTTTCCTTTTCTTTTTCTTTTTCACATTTCTGTTTTTTTTTTTCTTTTTTTTTTCAGAACCAATTGGCTCTCTTTTTTTTCTTTCTTTCTTTCATTGACATAATACTTTGCACATTAGGATTCACAACCTCCACACTTGTACTATTAATTACCCACAAGCATAAGAGCTCCTCTAAGACAATGAACCAATGCTCTCCCATTCCCTAAGGTAAGGTAACAACATGGTATTTGATGAGCTAATATCAAAGATAGGCAAATAGGCTCAATAGGGGTAATCAAAGGGAAATAATACAAGGTTGGCTATTTGGCAAAGTGGCTAAATCAAGAAAGAATGCCTCAATCATGTTCATGTATGCAAATGAAAATGTAGCCTCAAAAAGAATCAAGCAAGTTCTAGAGTTAACAAATTCCATGAGTGAAATCACACAAGAAGGAAAAGAATGGCACAAATGCCAAATCCATTCATCAAAAGGCTCAAAACTCACAAGGCATGTATCTATCAAACTTAATCATCAATCCAACATCTAAAACCAAGCATGTGAAATTAAGGATGGAAAACAAGTTCTTTCTATCATGCTATGAACCTTGAAATGTACTTACTTTAAACTTACAACTTTACAATTTCTATAACATCATTGGAGGGTAATTAAAACAGGAAAAATGACAACAAAAACAGAAAAAAACAGCAAGAACAACAAACAGAAAAAAAAAACTAAAACAGAAAACAACAAATGTACAGAAATAGTAATCAACTAACCTAATCAACTAAACTAATCAACTAACCTAAGCAACTAACTATATACAGAAATCCCTCCCCCACACTTAAATTTTACATTGTCACAGAAAACAATAAAGCAACTAAACTATATACAGAAATCCCTCCCCCGTACTTAAATTTTACATTGTCCTCAATGTAAAAACTTCAAAAAGTATCAACAGAAGACAAGTAATAGCAAGCAGTCACATAAGGACAAGTAAAGTAAAAGAGAGAGAAGAAACATCCTTATCAGGGGAGGTAGATGGCATCGTGCAAGTGGACCTCCTCCACTATGTCCTCTTTAGCTACCTCACAGAATGGCTGGCGGCGGTTGAAACCTACATGTCAAATAAATAACCAAACTTCCCGCACGCATGTGGGGTAAGATAAAGCAGACATCAAGAACAGAAAATTGAAAATAAAATGAACAGAAAACAGAAACAGAAGCAAAAACAGAAAACAAAAATAGACTAAAGTAAAACAGAATAGAAAATAGAATACAAGTACAATAAGATAATCAGCTAGATACCAGGGTCAAAGACCAGTCTCACGAAGTCGTGAGTTGCCCCGGTAGAATTATCTTCTGAAGCTGCAGAATCAGAACTGGAATGAGAACTAGAATCAGCTTCAGATGCAGATTCAGCAGGATTGCCATCGCTTAAAAATGTAGAAATTTCTGCGCAGATGGCACAGCTCACGTCACCATCACAAACAGAATGTGAATGGCGCTGAAGATAACCTTCTATACCCACAAAGTCAGGGAATTCATAATATAGCTCGTCGTACACATCCACTAACTCTGTGGGAGCATCAATGACCACAGCCTCTGGAATAGAATCATCTTGTTCTAAAACGGCTGCAATTTCAGAACAAGCAGTGCAAGCAGAATCACCACAACTGCAGCACTTAGAATCAGGAGTGCTCAAAAAGGCAGATATTTCAGCACATACTGCACAAGGTATATCACCATGACAGTCAGGACAGGAGTTGCACTGAACAGAGTCTTCAACACCAAGAAAATCTGGGAAGTCAGCAGAGAGCTCATCAGACCCATCCCCAACTAGTTCATCAAGCAAACCAATAGAGGCGGTGCCCGTTCACCTTGAAAGCCTTGCTGGTGGACTCACTCACTATCTCCATTGCACCATAAGGGAAGACCTTGGTGACAATAAACGGGCCAAGCCACCGAGAACGGAGCTTGCCAGGCATGAGCTTTAAGCGAGAGTTATACAAGAGAACTTTCTGGCCATCAGAGAACTCCTTCCTCAGCACCATGTTATCATGAAACCGCTTGGTCTTTTCTTTGTAAAGGCGAGAGCTCTCATAGGCATCCAAACGAAGCTCCTCAAGCTCTTGGAGGTGAAGCTTTCTCTGGGCCCCGGCTTGACTCAGATCAAGGTTGCACTGCTTGACCGCCCAATAGGCCTTGTGCTCAAGCTCCACTGGAAGGTGGCAGGCCTTGCCAAAAACGATCCGGTATGGAGACATCCCAATAGGTGTCTTGAAAGCAGTCCGGTCTGCCCACAGAGCATCCTCAAGTCGTAAACTCCAGTCCTTTCGACTAGGTTGGACAGTCTTCTCCAAGATACGCTTGATTTCCCTGTTGAAGACTTCAGCTTGCCCATTGGTCTGAGGGTGGTAAGGAGTGGAAAACTCAAGTCGCAAACTCCAGTCCTTCCGATTAGGTTGGACAGTCTTTTCCAAGATACACTTGATTTCCCTGTTGGAGACTTCAGCTTGCCCATTGGTCTGAGGGTGGTAAGGAGTGGAAACCTTATGCATGACGCCATATTTTTTCATTAAAGCCGCCATGCTCCGGTTGCAGAAATGCGAACCCTGATCACTGATGATGGCCCTAGGAATGCCAAATCTGCAGAAAATGTTTGATCTNGAATGCCAAATCTGCAGAAAATGTTTGATCTAACAAAATCCACAACAACTTTAGAATCATCAGTACGGGTGGCTTTCGCCTCCACCCACTTAGACACATAGCCCATAGCAAGTAAGATGTAAACAAAACCAAAAGAAACAGGAAAAGGCCCCATAAAGTCAATACCCCAGACATCAAAAATCTCACAGAATAACAAAGGCTGCTGGGGCATCTCATGCCTATGGGAAATGTTCCCGGTTCTCTGACATTGTTCACAGGATTTACAAAATATATGTGCATCCCTAAATAAAGTGACCCAATACAATCCAGAGTCTAAGACCTTCCTAGCTGTACGTTGAGGACCAAAATGTCCACCACATGCAAAAGTATGGCAAAAGCTAAGAACAGACTGAAACTCATTATCAGGCACACATCTCCTAATAATTTGATCACTACAGAATTTCCAGAGATAGGGATCATCCCACACATAATATTTTGCCTCACTCTTTAACTTGTCTAATTGGGCACGTGTGAGGTGTGAGGGCAAAGCATGGGCAGCTAAATAATTGACAAGGTCTGCATACCATGGAAACTCACCATGCAGCCCTAACAGCTGCTCGTCAGGAAAGGAATCCTGAATGGGCAGTAGATCAGGATCTCGCTCTATGCGGCTGAGGTGGTCAGCAACCAGGTTCTCAGCTCCACTCTTGTCGCGGATCTCCACATCAAACTCTTGAAGCAGCAACATCCACCTAATCAGTCGTGGCTTGGCATCCGGTTTCTTCAAGAGATACCTCAAAGCTGTATGATCTGAAAACACCACAACCTTCAAATCTATCAAATAAGACCTGAACTTATCTAATGCAAAAACAATAGATAAAAGTTCTTTTTCANAACAATAGATAGAAGTTCTTTTTCAGTGGTGGTGTAATTCGCTTGAGCAGCATCCAGAGTTCTCGAAGCATAGTAAACCACATGAGGAACTTTGGCCACTCGCTACGCCAAGACCGCTCCTAAGGCATAGTTCGAAGCGTCGCACATCAGCTCGAATGGGAGTGTCCAATCAGGTGGCTGAATGACAGGGGTACTGGTGAGAGCTAGCTTTAGGCGGTTGAAAGCTTCCTTGCACTTCTGGTTGAACAGAAACTCCACATCTTTCTGCAGAAGGCTAGACAGCGGAATGGCTATCTTGCTGAAGTCTCTGATAAAGCGCCGGTAGAAACCTGCATGTCCAAGAAATGATCGCACTTCCCGCACGCATGTGGGGTAAGATAAAGCAGTTATGACATCTATTTTAGCAGGATCTACCTCAACCCCTTTTCTAGATACTACATGGCCTAAAACTATACCTTGTTCTACCATGAAATGGCATTTTTCAAAATTTAAGACAAGGTTAGTCTCAATGCAGCGATGTAGTACTCTAGCTAAGCTACTCAGACAGTCATCAAAAGAAGAACCATAAACAGTAAAATCATCCATAAACACCTCCATGCACTCCTCTAAAAAATCAGAGAATATACTAACCATGCACCTCTGGAAAGTACCAGGGGCGTTGCAAAGGCCGAAAGGCATCCGCCGGTAAGCAAACGTGCCGAAGGGACATGTAAAAGTGGTCTTCTCTTGATCCTCTGGTGCTATATGAATCTGGAAGTACCCAGTGTAGCCATCCAGGAAGCAGTAATGTGATTTCCCAGCTAACCGCTCCAGCATTTGATCGATGAACGGCAGGGGGTAATGATCCTTCCTGGTGGCTTGATTCAGCCTCCTGTAATCAATGCAGACCCGCCAGCTGTTCTGCACTCGGGTAGGCAGCAACTCGTTGTTCTGGTTGGCCACCACTGTCACCCCGGATTTCTTCGGAACGACCTGCACTGGGCTCACCCAAGCGCTGTCAGATATAGGATAAATGATGCCAGCTTGCAGAAGCTTGGTCACCTCCTTCTTTACTACATCCAGGATGAGAGGGTTTAATCGCCTCTGGGGCTACCGCACTGGTTTAGCGCCATCTTCAAGTAATATGCGATGCATGCATGTAGATGGACTAATGCCAGGAATATCTGCTAACGTCCAGCCAATGGCTTGCTTATGCTCTCGCAGAATGCACAGTAATCTTTCCTCTTGCTCAGGAAGTAAATTGTTGGCCACAATTACTGGAAGTTGCTCTGCAGATGCCAAATACGNCTGGAAGCTGCTCTGCAGAGGCCAAATACGCATACTTCAGATGCTTAGGTAGAGGCTTCAGCTCTAGCTTGGGTGGCTGCACTGCAGAGGGCAGAAATCTGGGTGGCTGTATGTCAATCTCTGTAGACTTAATCTCCTCCTGAACAGCAGCTACTGCCAGCTCTGGAGAACCAGAGTGACTGAATCTCCTCCTGAACAGCAGCTGCTGCCAGCTCTGGGGAACTAGAGTTATCATCACGTAAAAAGGTGGAGATCTCAGCACAAATAGCACAGCCAGAATCACCATCACAATCAGTGCAAGATGGGCACTGAATAGAATCATCAAAACCAGCCAAATCTGGTAAGTCAGCGTCAGCACATATATCATGGTAAACATCCTCAACCAGATCATCAATCACATCAATGTGAAAGACAGCATGCTCATCCATGGGATGCTTCAGAGCATCAAAAATGTTGAACTGCACAACAGATTCACCAAACTCCATGGATAGAGTTCCTGCATACACATCAATCTCGGTCCGCGCAGTCTTGAGGAATGGTCTGCGGTCTTACTCACCTCGGTTGCTGGATTGTGACTGTCCTTCCATCTCTAGAATGTAGAAATCGGTTGGAAAGATCAGCTCATCAACTCTGACCAACGCGTCTTCAATCAACCCAGCTGGATAAGCACTGCTCCTGTTGGCTAGCTGGATCACAACTCCTGTGGCATTCAAGGGTCCAAGCCCGAGGGAACTGAAAACAGACATAGGCATGACATTGATCGAAGCGCCTAGATCTAGCATGGCATGCTCGAACTTGGAATTGCCTATAACACAGGGGATTGTGAAAGTCCCTGGATCCTTGCACTTCTGAGGCATAGGTTGAATAAGGGCTGAGACATTCTGACTCATGCTAATCCGCTCATTGCCCTTCAGCCTCCTCCTCTGGGTGCACAATTCCTTGAGAAATTTGGCATATCTAGGAATTTGCTTGATAGCATCCAGCAAGGGAATGTTAACTTCCACCTTCCTGAATGTCTCCAGAAGCTCTCTATCTTTCTCTGCCTCATCTTGCTTCTTGGACAGGGTAGCTCTCTGTGGAAAGGGAAGAGCTACTGCAGGCAGCTTGCTTGCAGGTGCAAGGTTGATTGGCGCAGGAACTGCTGCCTCTGCTGGTTGGGACTCACTGGCAGGTTGAGGCTCAGCTAGCTCTTGCAAGGATTTGCCAGACCTCAATGTGATAGCACTCACATTACCCCCATTTGGGTTGGGAATTGTCTGTGAAGGGAGTTTGCCCGAACCCTTGGACTGCAACTGGCTAACTGATGATGCCAATTGTCCAATCTGTGTTTCCAGATTCTGCATGGTGGACTCTGCTCTTTGCTGGAACTGGATGTTGCTGGTGGCCATCTGCTTCACCAGATCTTCCAATGAAGGCTCAGGTTTGGATGTTGAGGGGTTGGCTGGCTGTATAGGCTGCTGCTGGAATGGTGGCCTGTTTTGTTGAAACTGGCCCTGCCTGGCTGATTGATATTGGCTCTGTTGTTGCCAAGGTTGCCTATACTGCTGCTGTTGTTGTGGTTGTTGTTGGGAGGACTGCTGTTGTGGTGCTGCAGCATTGCCATATCTGAAATTTGGATGATCCCTCCAACCAGGGTTGTAAGTGTTGGAGTACGGATCATATCTAGGTTGCAGCTGCTGCTGTTGGTATGGGGATCGACCAGGAAAAACACCTGCTGCAGCTACAGAGGGATCCTGAAATCCAGAATCACCATCTTGCAGTGTAGGGCATGCATCTGTAGGATGTGATGGACGAGCACAAATGCCACACACGCTTGCAGGTTGAGGGGTGGATACTTGTCTCCCCACTGCCAATTGCCTGACCAAAGAGGTCAGCTCGTCAAGTCTGTGCTCCATTCTTTGTTGGTCAGCAAATGACACACTAACTTCATTGACTCCCCTGGTGGAATGAATCATCCGAACACCAAACTGCTGGGAATTCTCTGCCATATTGGAAATTAAATCTCTGGCAGCAGCAGGTGTTTTATCCACTAATGCTCCTCCACTAGCAGAATCAATGTTACTTCTATCCGAAGGTGACAAGCCCTCATAGAAATATTGTATCAACAGCTGATCACTTATTTGGTGATGGAGGCAGCTTGAACACAGCTTTGTAAACCTCTCCCAATACTCATGCAATGTCTCCCCTGGCAGTTGCCTTATGCCACATATGTCTTTGCGAATGGCAGCAGTTCTGGATGCAGGGAAGAACTTGGCCAGAAACAGCTTCTTCATGTCATTCCAATTCCTGACCGAACCTTGTGACAAGTAAAAGAGCCAGTCTTTAGCTGCATCAGCCAGAGAGAAAGGGAATGCTCTTAACTTGATCTGCTCTTCAGAAATTCCTTGTGGCCTCATGGTGGAACAAACCACATGAAATTCCTTCAAATGCTTGTGAGGATCTTCACCTGCAAGACCATGAAACTTTGGCAGCAAGTGTATCAATCCAGACTTTAATTCAAAAGCAGTATCAATTTCAGGATATTGGATCCCTAAAGGTTGGTAAGCAACATCAGGGGTGGCCAATTCCTTAAGAGTTCTATCTCTAGGCTGCATGTTATTATTATTGTTATTTCCAGCTCTATTAGCATTATCAGCCCTATCACCTTGATTAACAACAGGATCAACAATAGGAATAACAATAGGAGTGCTAGCTTCAGCCATAGTAGGATCTAGATTATCAACAGCCCTATGTGCTCTATTACGTGTATGCAAGGTTCTCTCAATTTCAGGATCTCCTTCAAGCAATACAAAGGGAGAAGACCTAGTCATACACCATGCAAACAAGTGGCTAAATGCCTAAACACACCACAATGCACAAAAACACACAAAAACACACAAAACTGGCAGAAATAAGCTAAAACCGAAACACACCAAAAACACAAAACAAAGGTAAAAAGACACCAAAATAGGACTAGAAAAGGTATCTAAACATTTTTTAAAATTTTTCTACCACCACAGGACGAAAGGTGGATGAAAATGGAACTCAAAAATCAAATAAAAAATCTTCAAAAAATGGAAAAGTGGTCAAAACAGTCGAATTTGGCTTAAAAACACAGACCTCACAGCCATAGGCTGTGACTTTGGTGAGTTAGGTCCTTTTCCTTCAACCCAGAAAGTTTCAGGTCAATCGGAGCTAAAAATTTTGGTGAACAGTAGACCCAGAAATCACTAAATCAAGCCAAACCGAAGGAAAAACAAAGGGGAAATGGTCCAAATGGCCAGAATTCACTCAATGACAATATAAAGCATCTAAGCACACTTGAAATCAAGAAAAACAATGGCCACTGGCCTCAAACAGAATGGATACTTGGCCAAAAAGTATGGAAAAAGTGGCCAAAACCCTAAAAACAACAAAAACTCAAACACAAGGGGGGTGAATTAGGGGGAAGTTAGAAGTCAGTTTTACTACTATTACTACTGATTCAAAGATAGAACAATCCCCGGCAACGGCGCCAAAATTTGATGAGCTGCCGAGGCTCCTCAAATTACTTAATTTTTAAGGTCGGTTACCTAGCTTTTTGCAGCATAGGACAGCCCTAAGTCGAACCTAAGGATTGTTCTATTTAGTGAATCATATTAAGAAGCATGTAAATAGGGGGGTTTTGGTGGTTTATGTGATTAACGAAAATTAATTATCAGTGGTGAAGTTTAAGAGAAAGCAACCAATCCAAGTCTTTACTAATTCTGATTTAAGTTCATCCTTGATTTCTAATGATCCATTCAATTATTAACCATGTTCTTGGCCTTTAAAACATATCAAGAAGCCTCTCAATGTTCTATGGATTCCACTGGTTAAGCAACCAGAATTCGGTTTTAACTAAGACCAAATGAATTAAGCAAACATTCAAGTCTAGTTTTACCTAAGTCCATGATCCAGCCAAGGTGATTAATCCATCCAAAAGCTCAGAAACATTAATCAACCATACAATCCTCTTTTATCACATGCAATTAAGCAATCACATATGAAGATCCAAATTCAAATTTTAACAATCCAAATAGAATAGTTCAGAGGAAGCAAGAAGCAGATTAATCATTGAATGAATAACAACAACACATAATCTCAAAACCAATAATCAGAACAGCCAAAACCTGGATTGATTTGATGATTTAGCCCTCCATGAACAAGAGAAGCTAAGTTCTTACAAAAATATCTAAGAGAAAATTTAAGGACTAAGGAAAGAGCAAAAGCTGTCTAAAAATATCTAATTTACTTCTTGTCAATTTCGGCTGCCCTCTTGTGCTGATATAGACCTCCAAAATTACATACACACCCAAATTGCCCTTAGGGTAAACTTGTTCCCATGGGCCTTAGCTTCAATTGGGCTTTGGTTTGGGCCCATTTGGACTTGTCATGAGGAAGTTAGGCCCATTTAAGTGGCAATAGGTGTCTGGAACCGTTAGCTAACTTCCACTGCAAATAAGACCATCTTCAATATAAAATATGGTGAACCGGTCTTCATATCAATTGAAGCTCTGTCTGTTAGCTTTCCAATGGTACCCGTTTCAGGTCCATATAACATCAACTCAAGTTATGACCCAAATACTGCATGTAGGTCAGGATCCTACGACAGCATGTCTTCTCTTGCTTCCAAGCTGCATATGACCCTCTGAACGTCCGAATTAGCTTTAGAGCCCTGAAAGAAAGTTGTAGAAAATTCTCTCAGCTTTCCTACAAGGTATGACTCGGAATTTTAAGACATCCAGAACTCAAGATATGCACGAAACACAGAGACAGCATAAAATGCTCAGTATTGCTGGAAATTGCAATTAGGCACAAATTGATCGAAAGTCATAAAATGAGGTCTAAGTCTATGCAATTCAGCCCAAAAGAGGTTTAAAAGACTAAGTATGAGGGATAACTATTCTATAAAAAGTGTGTTCATCAAATTCCCCCACACTTAGCTTTTGCACGTCTCGGGGAAACTAAAATTCCAAAACTAAGAAAAGCAAGAACAAAGAAACAAAAACAAATTTAAAAACTAAAGGATCACCTCCCAATGATATTTAAGATATGCAGAAGTTCATACCACAAGTAAGATGAGCAATTAAAGATTCAAGGAACTCACAGCATTCATGAAAAAAAATTTCTTCTCATCCAAAATTAACAAACAAGGTAACTTCAATTGGAAAGCATAAGTCAAGAATGATAGATCCTCACAAGATATACTCTCAATCCCTCAAGTGTTTAGAAATTAGGTACTTCACTCAATCCAACTCATGAAGAGATGCACTACCATAAGCTTGCTTATCTTCTACTTCTCCACTACTCAAACAAATGCACACACAAATCAAGAGGACTTTATTTAAGGTTGTAATAAGGCCAAGGTAAAGGTAAAGGAATGAATCAAAATGGATATCACAAGGTAAAAACTCAAAGAGAATAAAAGAACATTGGAGAGGAACTCAAATGACAAGCATTAAATTCCAAGTGTGTAAAGCATATTCTCCTTCCTTTGCACATATTCCTTTTCCTTTTCTTTTCCTTTTTCACAATTCTGATTTTTTTTTTCTTTTTTTTTTTTTCAGAACCAATTGGCTCTTTTTTTTTTTTTTTTTTTTTCTTTCTTTCTTTCTTTCACATAATACTTTGCACATTAGAATTCACAACCTCCACACTTGTACTATTAATTACCCACAAGCATAAGAGCTCCTCCAAGACAATGAACCAATGCTCTCCCATTCCCTAAGGTAAGGTAACAACATGGTATTTTGTACATAGGCATATAATGAGCTAATATCAAAGATAGGCAAATAGGCTCAATAGGGGTAATCAAAGGGAAATAATACAAGGTTGGCTATTTGGCAAAGTGGCTAAATCAAGAAAGAATGCCTCAATCATGTTCATGTATGCAAATGAAAATGTAGCCTCAAAAAGAATCAAGCAAGTTCTAGAGTTAACAAATTCCATGAGTGAAATCACACAAGAAGGAAAAGAATGGCACAAATGCCAAATCCATTCATCAAAAGGCTCAAAACTCACAAGGCATGTATCTATCAAACTTAATCATCAATCCAACATCTAAAACCAAGCATGTGAAATTAAGGATGGAAAACAAGTTATTCAATCATGCTATGAACCTTGAAATGTAATTACTTTAAACTTACAACTTTACAAATTCTATAACATCATTGGAGGGTAGTTAAAACAGAAAAATGACAAGAAAAACAGAAAAAACAGCAAGAACAACAAACAGAAAAAATTAAAACAGAAAACAACAAATTTACAGAAATAGTAAAGTAATCAACTAAACTAATCAACTAACCTAATCAACTAAACAGAAAACACCTAATCAACTAAACAGAAAACAATAAAGCAACTAAACTATACAGAAATCCCTCCCCCACACTTAAATTTTACATTGTCCTCAATGGAAAAACTTCAAAAAGTATCAACAGATAACAAGTAATAGCAAGCAGTCACATAAGGACAAGTAAAGTAAAAGAGAGAGAAGAAACATCCTTATCAGGGGAGGTAGATGGCATCGTGCAAGTGGACCTCCTCCACTATGTCCTCCTGAGCGCCCTCATAAAATGGCTTGAGGTGATGCCCGTTCACCTTGAAAGCCTTGTTGGTGGACTCACTCGCTATCTCCACTGCACCATAAGTGAAAACCTTGGTGACAATAAACGGGCCAAGCCACCGAGAACGGAGCTTGCCAGGCATGAGCTTTAAGCGAGAGTTATACAAAAGAACTTTCTGGCTAGTAGAGAACTCCTTCCTCAGCACCATATTATCATGAAACTGCTTGGTCTTTTCCTTGTAAAGGCGAGAGCTCTCATAGGCATCCAAACGAAGCTCCTCAAGCTCTTGGAGGTGAAGCTTTCTCTGGGACCCGGCTTGACTCAAATCAAGGTTGCATTGCTTGACCGCCCAATAGGCCTTGTGCTCCAGCTCCACTGGAAGGTGGCAGGCTTTGCCAAAAACGATCCGGTAGGGAGACATCCCAATAGGTGTCTTGAAAGCAGTTCGGTATGCCCACAGAGCATCCTCGAGTCGCAAACTCCAGTCCTTCCGATTAGGTTGGACAGTCTTCTTCAAGATACGTTGATTTTCCTGTTGGAGACTTCAGCTTGCCCATTGGTCTTAGGGTGGTAAGGGGTGGAAACCTTATGCATGACGCCATATTTCTTCATTAAAGCCGCCATGGTCCGGTTGCAGAAATGCAAACCCTGATCACTGATGCTGGCCCTAGGAATGCCAAATCTGCAGAAAATGTTTGATCTAACAAAATCCACAACAACTTTAGAATCATCAGTACGGGTGGCTTTCGCCTCCACCCACTTAGACACATAGTCCACAGCAAGTAAGATGTAAACAAAACCGAAAGAAACAGGGAAAGGCCCCATAAAGTCAATACCCTAAACATCAAAAATCTCACAGAATAGCAAAGGCTGCTGGGGCATCTCATGCCGATGGGAAATGTTCCCGGTTCTCTGACATTGTTCACAAGATTTACAAAATATATGTGCATCCCTAAATAAAGTGATGCAATACAATCCAGAGTCTAAGACCTTCCTAGCTGTACGTTGAGGACCAAAATGGCCACCACATGCAAATGTATGGCAAAAGCTAAGAACAGACTGAAACTCATTATCAGGCACACATCTCCTAATAATTTGATCACTACAAAATTTCCAGAGATAGGGATCATCCCACACATAATATTTCGCCTCACTCTTTAACTTGTCTATTTGTGCACGTGTGAGGTGTGAGGGCAAAGCATGGGCAGCTAAATAATTGACAAGGTCTACATACCATGGAAACTCACCATGCAGCCCGAACAGCTGCTCATCAGGAAAGGAATCCTGAATGGGCAGTGGATCAGGATCTCGCTCTATGCGGCTGAGGTGGTCAGCAACCAGGTTCTCTGCTCCACTCTTGTCGCGGATCTCCACATCAAACTCTTGAAGCAGCAGCATCCACCTAATCAGTCGTGGCTTGGCATCCGGTTTCTTCAAGAGATACTTCAGAGCTGTATGATCTGAAAACACCACAACCTTAAAATCTATCAAATAAGATCTGAACTTATCTAATGCAAAAACAATAGATAAAAGTTCTTTTTCAGTGGTGGTGTAATTCACTTAAGTAGCATCCAGAGTTCTCGAAGCATAATAGACCACATGAGGAACTTTGGCCACACGCTGCGCCAAGACAGCTCCCAAGGCATAGTTCGAAGCGTCGCACATCAGCTCGAATGGGAGTGTCCAATCAGGCGGCTGAATGACAGGGGTACTGGTGAGAGCTAGCTTTAGGCGGTTGAAAGCTTCCTTGCACTTCTGGTTAAACAGAAACTCCACATCTTTCTGCAGAAGGCTAGACAGCGGAATGGCTATCTTGCTGAAGTCTCTGATAAAGCGCCGGTAGAAACCTGCATGTCCAAGAAATGATCGCACTTCCCGCACGCATGTGGGGTAAGATAAAGCAGTAATGACATCTATTTTAGCAGGATCTACCTCAACCCCTTTTCGAGATACTATATGGCCTAAAACTATACCTTGCTCTACCATGAAATGGCACTTTTCAAAATTTAAGACAAGGTTAGTCTCAATGCAGCGATATAGTACTCTAGCTAAGCTACTCAGACAGTCATCAAAAGAAGAACCATAAACAGTAAAATCATCCATAAACACCTCCATGCACTCCTCTAAAAAATCAGAGAATATACTTACCATGCACCTCTGGAAGGTACCAGGGGCGTTGCAAAGGCCGAAAGGCATTCGCCGGTACGCAAACGTGCCGAAGGGACATGTAAAAGTGGTCTTCTCTTGATCCTCTGGTGCTATATGAATCTGGAAGTACCCAGTGTAGCCATCCAGGAAGCAGTAATGCGATTTCCCAGCTAACCGCTCCAGCATTTGATCGATGAACGGCAGGGGGTAATGATCCTTCCTGGTGGCTTGATTCAGCCTCCTGTAATCAATGCAGACCCGCCAGCTGTTCTGCACTCGGGTAGGCAGCAACTCGTTGTTCTGGTTGGCCACCACTGTCACCCCGGATTTCTTCGGAACGACCTGCACTGGGCTCACCCAAGTGCTGTCAGATATAGGATAAATGATGCCAGCTTGCAGAAGCTTGGTCACCTCCTTCTTTACTACATCCAGGATGAGAGGGTTTAATCGCCTCTGGGGCTGCCGCACTGGTTTAGCGCCATCTTCAAGTAATATGCGATGCATGCATGTGGATGGACTAATGCCAGGAATATCTGCTAACGTCCAGCCAATGGTTTGCTTATGCTCGCGCAGAATGCGCAGCAATCTTTCCTCTTGCTCAGGAAGTAAATTGTTAGCCACAATTACTAGAAGTTGCTCTGCCGATGCCAAATACGCATACTTCAAAGGCTTAGGTAGAGCCTTCAGCTCTAGCTTGGGTGGCTGCACTGTAGAGGGCAGAAATCTGGGTGGCTGAATGTCAATCTCTGCAGACTGAATCTCCTCCTGAACAGCAGCTACTGCCAGCTCTGGGGAACCAGAGTTATCATCACGTAGAAAGGTGGAGATCTCAGCACAAATAGCACAGCCAGAATCACCGTCACAATCAGTACAAGATTGGCACTGAATAGAATCATCAAAACCAGCCAAATCTGGTAAGTCAGCACACATATGACGGTAAATATCCTCAACCAAATCATCAATCACATCAATGTGAAACACAACATGCTCATCCATGGGATGCTTCATAGCATCAAAAATGTTGAACTGCACAACAGATTCGCCAAACTCCATGGATAGAGTTCCTGCATACACATCAATCTTAGTCCGCGCAGTCTTGAGGAATGGTCTGCCCAGAATGAGTGGAGCCTTGCTGGATTGTGATTGTCCTTCCATCTCCAGAATGTAGAAATCGGTTGGAAAGATCAGCTCATCAACTCTGACCAACACATCTTCAATCAACCCAGCTGGATAAGCACTGCTTCTGTTGGCTAACTGTATCACAACTCCTATGGCACTTAAGGGTCCAAGCCCGAGGGAACTGAAAACAGACATAGGCATGACATTGATCGAAGCGCCTAGATCTAGCATGGCATGCTCGAACTTGGAATTGCCTATAACACAAGGGATTGTGAAAGTTCCTGGATCCTTGCACTTCTGGGGCAGAGGTTGGATAAGGGCTGAGACATTCTGACTCATGCTAATCCGCTCATTGCCCTTCAGCCTCCTCCTCTGGGTGCACAATTCCTTGAGAAATTTGGCATATCTAGGAATTTGCTTGATAGCATCCAGCAAGGGAATGTTAACTTCCACGTTCCTGAACGTCTCCAGAAGCTCCCTATCCTTCTTAGCTTCATCTTGCTTCTTGGACAGAGTAGCTCTCTGTGGAAAGGGAAGAGCTACTACAGGCAGCTTGCTTACTGGTGCAAGGTTGATTGGCTCAGGAACTGCTTCCTCTGCTGGTTGGGACTCACTAGCAGGTTGAGGCTCGGCTGGCTCTTGCAAGGATCTGCCATACCTCAATGTGATAGCACTCACATTACTCCCATTTGGATTAGAAATTGTCTGTGAAGGGAGTTTGCCAGAACCCTTGGACTGCAACTGGCTAATTGATGATGCCAATTGCCCAATTTGTGTTTCCAGATTCTGCATGGTAGACTCTGCCCTCTACTAGAACTGGATGTTGCTGGTGGCCATCTGCTTCACCAAATCTTCCAATGAAGGCTCAAGTTTGGATGTTGACGGGTTGGCTGGCTGCATAGGCTGCTACTGGAATGGTGGCCTGTTTTGTTGAAACTGGCCCTGCCTGCCTGGTTGAAATTGGTTCTGTTGTTGCCAAAGTTGCCTATACTGCTGCTGTTGCTGTGGCTGTTGTTGGGAGGACTGCTATTGTGGTGCTGCAGCATTGCCATATCTGAAATTTGGATGATCCCTCCAACCAGGGTTGTAAGTGTTGGAGTACGGATCATATCTAGGCTGCTACTGCGATTGGTATGGGGATCGACCAAGAAAAACACCTTCTGCAGCTACAGAGGGATCCTGAAATCCAGAATCACCATCTTGCAGTGTAAGGCATGCGTCTGTAGGATGTGATGGACAAGCACAAATGCCACACACGCTTGCAGGTTGAGGGGTGGATACTTGTCGCCCCACTGCCAATTGCCTGACCAAGGAGGTCAATTCATCAAGTCTGTGCTCCATTCTTTGTTGGTCAGCAAATGATACACCAACTTCATTGACTCCCCTGGTGGAATGAATCATCCGAACACCAAACTGCTGGGAATTCTCTGCCATATTGGAAATTAAATCTCTGGCAGCAGCAGGTGTTTTATCCACTAATGCTCCTCCACTAGCAGAATCAATGTTACTTCTATCCGAAGGTGACAAGCCTTCATAGAAATATTGTATCAACAGCTGATCACTTATTTGGTGATGGAGGCAGCTTGAACACAGCTTGGTAAACCTCTCCCAATACTCATGCAATGTCTCCCCTGGCAGTTGCCTTATGCCACATATATCTTTTCGAATGGCAGCAGTTCTGGATGCAGGGAAGAACTTGGCCAGAAACAGCTTCTTCATGTCACTCCAATTTCTGACCGAACCTTGTGACAAGTAAAAGAGCCAGTCTTTAGCTGCATCAGCAAGAGAGAAAGGGAATGCTCTTAACTTGATCTGCTCTTCAGAAATTCCTTGTGGCCTCATGGTGGAACAAACCACATGGAATTCCTTTAAATGCTTATGAGGATCTTCACCTGCAAGACCATGAAACTTTGGCAGCAAGTGTATCAATCCAGATTTCAATTCAAAAGCAGTATCAATTTCTGGATATTGGATCCCTAAAGGTTGGTAAGCAACATCAGGGGTGGCCAATTCCTTAAGAGTTCTGTCTCTAGGCTGCATGTTATTATTATTATTATTTTCAGCTCTATTAGCATTATCAGCTCTATTACCTTCATCAACAGGATCAATAACAGGAATAACAATAGGAGTTCTAGCTTCAGCCATGGTATGATCTAAATTATCAACAGCCCTATGTGCTCTATTGAGTGTATGCAAGGTTCTCTCTATTTCAGGGTCTACTTCAAGCAATACAAAAGGAGAAGACCTAGTCATACACCATACAAACAAGTGGCTAAATGCCTAAACACACCACAATGCACAAAAACAGAGAAAAACACACAAAACTGACAGAATTTAGCTAAAACCGAAACACACCAAAAACACAAAACAAAGGTAAAAAGACACCAAAATAGGACTAGAAAAGGTATCTAAACATTTTTTAAAATTTTTCTACCACCACAGGACGAAAGGTGGATGAAAATGGAACTCAAAAATCAAATACAAAATTTTTAAAAAATGGAAAAGTGGTCAAAACAGTGGAATTTGGCTTAAAAAAGCAGACCTCACAACTATAGGTGTGACTTGTGTGAGTTAGGCCCTTTTCCTTCAACTGACCAAGTCTTAGGTCAATCGGAGCAAAAACTTTCGTTTTGAACAGTAGAACCAGAATTCACTAAATCAAGCCAAACCGAAGGAAAAACAAAGGGAAAATGGTCCAAATGGCCAGAATTTACTCAATCACAATATAAAACATCTAAGGACACTTCAAATCAAGAAAAACAATGGCCACTGGCCTCAAACAGAATGGATACTTGGCCAAAAAGTTATGAAAAAAGTGGCCAAAACCCTAAAAAGAACAAAAACTCAAACACAAAGAGGGTGAATTAGGGGAAAGTTAAAAGTCAGTTTTACCACTAACAATATTGATTCAAAGATAGAACAATTCCCGGCAACGGCGCCAAAATTTGATGAGCTGCCGAGGCTCCTTAAATTAATTAAAGTTTAAGGTCGGTTACCTAAGCTATTTGCAGCATAGGGCAGCCCTAAGTCGAACCTAAGGATTGTTCTATTTAGTGAATCATATTAAGAAGCATATAAACAGGGGGGTTGTGTTTGTTTATGTGATTAACAGAAATTAATGGTAAGTGGTAGAGTTTAAGAGAAAGCAACCAATCCAAGCCTTAACTAATTCTGATTTTAGTTCATCCTTGATTTCTAATGATCCATTCAATTATTAACCATGTTCTTGGCCTTTAAAACATATCAAGAAGCCTCTCAATGTTCTATGGATTCCACTGGTTAAGCAACCAGAATTCGGTTTTAACTAAGACCAAATGAATTAAGCAAACATTCAAGTCTAGTTTTACCTAAGTTCATGATCCAGCCAAGGTGATTAATCCATCCAAAAGCCTAGAAACATTAATCAACTATACAATCCTCTTTTATCACATGCAATTAAGCAATCACACATGAAGATCCAAATTCGAATTTTAACAATCCAAACATAATAGTTCAGAGGAAGCAAGAAGCAGATTAATCATTGAATGAATAACAACAACACATAATCTCAAAACTAATAATCAGAACAGCCAAAACCTGGATCAATTTGATGATTTAGCCCTCCATGAACAAGAGAAGCTAAGTTCTTACAAAAATATCTAAGAGAAAACTTAAGGACTAAGGAAAGAGCAAAAGCTGTCTAAAAATATCTAATTCACTTCTTGTCAATTTCGGCTGCCCTCTTGTGCTGATATAGACCTCCAAAATTACATGCACACCCAAATTGCCCTTAGGGCACACTTGTTCCCATGGGCCTTAGCTTCAATTGGGCTTTGGTTTGGGCCCATTTGGACTTGTCATGAGGAAGTTAGGCCCATTTAAGTGGCAATAGGTGTTTGGAACCATCAGCTAACTTCCACTGCAAATAAGACCATCTTCAATATAAAATATGGTGAACTAGTCTTCATATCAATTGAAGCTCTGTCTGTTAGCTTTCCAATGGTACTAGTTTCAGGTTCATATGACATTCACAACTCAAGTTATGACCCAAATACTGCATGTAGTTCAGGATCCTGCGACAGCATGTCTTCTCTGGCTTCCAGGCTGCATATGACCTTCTGAACATCCGAATTAGCTTTGGAGCCCTGAAAGAAAGTTGTATACAATTCTCTCAGCTTTCCTACAAGGTATGACTCGGAATTTTTAGACATCCAGAACTCAAGATATGCACGAAACACAGAGACAGCATAAAATGCTCAATATTGCTAGAAATTGCAATTAGGCACAAATGGATTCAAAGTCATGAAATGAGGTTTAAGTCTATGCAATTCAGCCCAAAAGAGGTTTAAAAGACTAAGTATGAGGGATAACTATTCTATAAAAAGTGTGTTCATCAGTTGCCTCCTAATAAGCACTTGGTTTATAGTCCTTAGCCTGACTTTCTCTAAAAAATGGTCAATTGGGGTTGGTGAGAGTGATGGATGATTTTGGGAACTCATCCTCGCCATCCACGTATTGTTTCAACCGTTGGTCATTAACCTTGAATTTACGATCTCCACTCTTGACTTCAATGGCTCCATGGGAGAAAACTGTTTCGACTATGAAAGGGCCCGACTATCTAGATTTCAGTTTTCTAGGGAACAACTTAAGGCGAGAGTTGAACAAGAGAACTTTTTTACCCAGAGTGAATTCACGCTTTTGAATGTGTTTGTCATGCCATGTCTTGGTTCTTTCTTTATAGAGCTTGGCATTCTCATAAGCATCTTGGTGGAATTCATCAAGTTCATTCAGCTGAAGTAGCCTATTTTTACCTGCAACTTTGAGATGAAAGTTTAGTTTCTTGGTGGCCCAGTACAAATGATGTTCCACTTCGATTGGCCAATGGCAAGCCTTGCCAAACACCAAACGGTATGGTGATGTGCCTATGAGTGTCTTGAATGATGTCTTGTATGCCCACAATGCATCATCCAACTTTCTTGCCCAATCTTTCTGTTAGTCCCACAATTCTCTAATCCAGTTTTGATGATAACAAATGATCCTACTGTTACTAATCTTGTGTTATGTGCTTAAGTGTTTATTTAGAACAAGTTAGTAAGAAGTCTTCAACAAAGAACTAGTTCTGGCAAATGAGGACTTGTTATTCCAGAAGTTGATTACCCAGATTTTTGCTGATGTGGACGAGGATCTATGCTGAATTAAGAAGACCCAAGAAAACTCTCTTTTTGTTAGGAAGTTTCCTATACAAAGTGAGGAAATTTCCTCTTAAAAGTACAGCTGCAAGATTTACTTTTTAAGGGATAAAGTAAGAATTGTTTATTGCTAAAAGTGAAAGAGATCATGCAAATAGGATTCTCTTTCTCTATGTGGTGAACCACTGTCCTTAATGGGGCTATTTTTTGAACTCTTCACGTGGGCTCATCTTCCTTTATGAAGAGATATTCTTTGAGTCTTCATGAGCTAGCAGAACTTGTTCTTAAGAACCAGTTCTTGTCTCTGTGATAAGTGTTGAACCTTGCTGATGTGAACAAAGCTTGTCAAGGACTCTCTAGCCAAAGTTAGCCTTTTACAATCCAACTGAGAGTTGTACTTTTTGAGAATACAAAATTCCCATTGGAAGTGACTTTGGCAAAGTCCTTTTTTCAAGGAAAAGTCTATCTACCTTCTTACACTAAGTAAGACTTTTGTGGACCAAAAGGACAAAAGCTTCCTTGATTGATTGACAAGGTGTCAACCGGTTAGTGGCTCTTCTTTTGCCTCCCCCTTTGTCTTTCACATGCACAAGAAAGCAAATAAAGCAAGGACACTTCTAAGGCTTCGGTAATGCATGAAGTGAAGAGAAAAGAATATATTTTAGAGAGAGAAAGAAACCATTGTTGAGAGCTTTGCTCTTCTTCTTCTTCTTCTTGGTCATCTCCTCATGCTTCAAGATTTTCATTGTATCATATCCACTATGTAAGAGAGTTTTTCTTCTTTGGGACTACACCAAAACACTTGGGTTTTGTATTTGGATTTCTTTGGGAGAAATCAATGAGTGTGATCTCTAGTGAGTTAGAGAGTGTGAGTTTATGGTTAGCTTGAAAAACAAAAATCATGGATGTAAAGCTTGGACAGCTAAACTTGATTATGAATTCATGGTTAGCTTGAAAAACAAAAACCATGGTTGTGAAGCTTAAACAAATAAATTTGAAGAATAATGGAACCCCATTTGTGAGAGAAGTGGATGTAGGCTTTTTAAGCTGAACCACTATAAAGACTATTGCAAATTTTCTTTCTCTTCATCTCTGATCTTCTGGATTAAATTTTGTTATGTTCTTCATGGTTTATTAAATTATCTCGTTGTGTTCAAATCTGACATTTGTCTAAGAACTAGTTCGTTCTTAAACAAGTCTTTGATTTGAATTTGTTTTTACGAGCAATTTTTAACAATTCCTATTCACCCCCATCTAGGAATAGACTCTGCAACTCTCAATTGGTATTAGAGCTTGTGCTCATCTAATCTTTGCTGGTCTAACTAACCAAAAGCTAAAGATCCTATTTAGTTGTGTTGTAGGTACCATGAACAACCAGAATTCACATTCTTCTCTCAAACCTCCATTTTTCAATGGAGAAAACTATCTTTACTGGAAGCATTGCATGGAGATGTACCTTGAGTCAGTTGGCCACGAAGTTTGGAAAATAGTCAGAAATGGTCTCACACCTCCAACTAAGATGGTGAATGAAGTTGCTGTCTTGAAGGAAGAACATGAGTTCTCTGCTGAAGATAAGCTTAGATTCACTCTCAACTCTAAAGCAAGATATAACATTGGGTGTGTTGTATCTGCAAAGGAGTATGAGAATATTGCATCTTGTAATACTACTAAGGAGATGTGGGATAGACTTGCTGCAATCCATGAAGGAACCAATCATGTCAAAGAGTCTAAAATTGACATCTACTCTACTCAGTATGAGATGTTTCAAATGAATCAAGATGAACCTCTGGATTTCTTTTTTTCTCGATTCTTAAGCATTGTAAATAGTCTCAAAGGGCTTGGCAGAATTTATTCTCAAAAGGAGCAAGTCAAAAAAATCTTAAGATGTCTCACTAAGAAATGAGATTCTAAAGTGACTGTCCTACTACAGTATGCAGAGACAAATGAACTTACAATAGATTCTCTGAGAGGCTCTTTGGAGTCTCATTAGATAATGATTATGCAGAAGAAGTCCATTGTAGTAGATAGAAAGAAGAGCTTAGCTCTTACCTCCAATGCTCCAGAAACTAGTACTCAAGAAGAACTAGTTTCCAGTAAAGATGATGTGGAAATGGTCACAAAGAAGGTTCTTGAATTGATGAAGAAAAGAAATGAGAAGAAGAGATTTTCACCGAAAAATTACAAAGACTTCACCAAAGGAGAAAACCATAAGGAACCTACAATATGCTATGAGTGCAAGAGGCCAGAACACATAAAACCTGAATGTCCAAAAATCAAGAAGAAAATCTACTTAGAAAAGGGCAAAAAGAAGGCAATGATGGCCAGTTGGAATGATGAAGATTCAACCTCCAATAGTAAAGATTTTGATCAGGAAAACATTGCTAACTTCTGCTTGATGGCTAATGGTGAAGGAAGTGGTGAGAAATGTGAGGTAATTGATCTAGACCTTGAACTCCTTCCTACTTATGATAAACTAAGTCTTGCTTTTGATGATTTGTCTTTTGATTATGAGAAAAGACTTGCAAAAATTATTGCTCTCAAGAAAATCATAAAAGATCAAGTTAACATGATAGAAGAACTTGGAAAAGATAATATTGCTTTGATTGATAGACTTAAAATTCTTCAGCATCAAAATGACATTCTTGAAAAAGAAAATTCTCTTACCTCTTCTCTTAAGGATCAAAATGACAAGCTGAAAAGAAAAGTAAATGAATTATCTAGAGACTTAGCTAAGTTTATTTAAAAAATAATAATTTGAATTCTATCTTAGGAAAGCAAAGAGTAAGCAATGACAAAACTGGTTTAGGTTATGTTCAACCTAGCATTTCAAAGGTTTCTAAAAATTCTTTTGTCAAAGCTTCCTCCTCATACTCCTTCTCTAAGGGAACTTGTTTTTACTGTGGATGTATAGGAAATTTTCCTAATACCTACTCCTTTAAAAAACTTTGTGCTACTAGAAAAATGGTATGGGTACCTAAAGGCACAATTGTTGCTAACTTGAAAGGACCCAAAGAAGTTTGGGTATCAAAATGTCTCTAACTTTCTTGCAGGTCTGCTATTAAGCTAAAAGTGACTGTTGGTATCTTGCCTGTGGCTACTCTAAGCACTTGACTAGAAACTACTCAATGTGTGTTTCAATTAATTTGGAGGACTTGAGAGTGGTTACTTTTGGTGATAACAGCAGAGGTAGAATAGTAGGAATAGATTTAGTGCAAGAAAGTATCAAAATGCTTGTTAGAGGAAAAAACAGCAAGGAGCTCGCACTAGAACCTGTTTGATTAGAAACAGTTCCTTCCAGAACCAGTTCAGGAAGAAGCTTCTCATAAAAATGTGAAAGACTCATTGCCAAAAGAAACCATAATTTTAAAAGATCATCCAATTGAAAAAGTGATTGGTGACTTGGAAATATAAATTAGTACAAGAGCATCTCTTAGAGATAAGCATATGAACTTGGCCCTATTATCTCTGTCCGAACCTACCAAAATTAGTGAGGTATTACTAGATGAGGCTTGGATCATGGAAATGCAAGAAAAATTGAATCAGTTCTCAAGGAACCAAGTTTGGACTCTTGTACTTGAACAAAAAGGTCACATAATCATTGGCACAAGATGGGTTTACAGAAATTAGCTTGATGAGGATGACAAGATTGTGAGAAACAAAGTAAGATTGGTAGCTCAAGGCTTTAATCAGTAGGAAGTGAAGCAAATCATAGATGGAATCTTCATTAATTAGTCTAAATATACAAGAGAGCTACTCAAACGTTTTGGCATGGATAATGCGAAAGGTATTTCAACTCCTATGAGTCATGCTACAATAGTTCTGGATGAAAAAGGTAAATCTGTCGGTGAGAAAAGGTATAAAGATATGATTAGATCCTTGCTGTATTTGATTGGATCCTTGCTGTATTTGATTGCTAGTAGGCCAAATATTATTTTCTCTGTTTGTGCATGTGCTAGATTTCAAGTTAATTCAAAGGAATCTCATTTGACTACTGTCAAAATAATTTTTCGTTTCTAATCAATTTTGTGAATGTTGGTTTATAGTTCAGTAGAACTAGTTCTTTCAAACTAGTTTCATATACAGATTCTGATTATGCTGGTTGTTCCATTGATCAAAAGAGGACAAGTGGAGTTTGTCAGTTTCTTATAGGAGCATTGGTCTCCTGGCAATCTAAGAAATAGAATATAGTAGCTCAATCTACAGATGAGGCTGAATACATGGCAGCTGGACTTTGCTGTTCATAAATGCTTTGGATGAAACAACAGTTGGCTGACTATGGTATTGTTCTAGAAAAAATTTTCTTGTTGTGTGATAATGTTTGTGGTATCAATATTGCAAGAAATCCATTTAAGCATTCTAGGACCAAGCATATAGATATCAAACATCATTTTCTAAGGGATCATGTCGTTAAAGGTGATATAGAATTATTTTATGTTAGTACTGATGATCAAATTTCTAACATCTTTATTAAGCATTTAGCTAAAAATAGATTTTTTTTTGCTAGACATGAGCCAGGCATGGTAAACTTGTCTTGATGAGATATGGTTGTTTGCATTTTGTTTTTACATATGCATATCATTTCTCTTTCTTTGTCTTTCTCTATTTGTTAAGAAAAGGCTGGCTAATATTCAATTTTTCTTGGTATGCTTTTGGAAATTTGGCAAAGATATAGGGAATATTTAGACAAAATTATTTATGCCCAAAACCAGTTTTGAACCTGTGAGGTATTTCATATCTGGGCTGCCAAATTTTTTAAAGGACTGTAATCTTGCTAGGCCTTTTATTTCAAAAGGATCTAGTTATCTTTCTTGGGCTGATATGTTGGATTGTTTCTTTAAAAGATTTCTTTCATTTCTCTTAGGCTGATTTGTCATTAAATTATTCTAGGTTGAATTTTTGGCCCTCGTTTTCTGGCCTTTGCCCAAAATGCATACACCTTTAAACCGCCCTTTGCAAGCGCACCATTGTCATTTATTCTATTATCTTCTTCCTCATTTGAATCTTTCCCTAAGTTGTTTTACATACATATTTTATTCACCTTGTACATTCTTTCTTTTGTTATTGTGTTTGCCACTTTTTTGTTCAACTTCCTCATTGTGTAGCAAGGCAACCAACTACTTAAGTTTTTGAATAGAAGAATAAGCTAAAGACTGATGGCTAAGTGTAAAGGCAAAGCAATTGCTCGCCTTCCCCATGCAAAACCAATATCCATTTCAGAATAATTTGAACTTATATTTGTTCCAAAATTTGCTTCTTCCTTTGAAACTAAAACTGACTCAGATAGAAAAAACAAGAACAAGAACCTAAACTTGTTCCTGAGCTTCCTCATGAGAAAGAGCCTCAACAAGTTCCCTCTGAAAAGAGCAAAAAATTCAAGATGAAAAGCCATAAAGATTGCATTTACTCCAAGGGTTGCAAGTGCTTTTACCTCTCTGTTTGAAAGTAAAGCTGCTAAGGAAATCTTCAAAAATATTTTGAAACTAGATCAATAGCACCCGATTGCATAGTAACTTGGGAATCCAAGAATTCTTCCACCAAAGTAATTGAAAGGATGTTTGCTAAGATGGGCTGGTCTGAAATGTTGAAGCTAGATGAACCTCTGCTAGCAAAGTTTGTGGCTAGGATGAAAATTCAGTTGACTAAAAAAGTGCTAGCTAGTGTGCTTAAATTGGCTATTATTGGGGACTACAAATTTTTACAGAAGGTCTGACCCTCTGATTTACTTCCTTATGATGATGCAATGACATATCTTTGTGATTTTCCTGAGTTTAGAGGCCAAGGAAGATCTCCTTCCATACATTGCTCTGACCCCATAACCAGAACACTAGCAAAACTAGTTACTACCCAACTTCTACCCAGAATTGGAAGCCATATGAAGAACCAGTTACTCTTGCCAGCTCTTCAAAGAGGTATGCACATATTGCACCTAGTTCTTTCAAATCCACAGAGAAGCAGAAAAATCAACCACAGCCAATTCCTTCCTATTAGTCAATTAATCATATGGAATGGATAGCAATTATCAAGCCTGCTGACTTAGCTAATCAGATTGGAAAGCACCTTAACTATTTTCAGACTACAGTGTTTGTTTGCTCTACTAAACTACTTGTTATGGTTGAGAAAGAATTGGCCCTCACAAAGAAATAGTTGGTAGCTTTAAAAGTTTCAAAACCATGTACTTCTTAGTATTATATTTCTAACTTTCATTGTTAAAGCTTCAGTTATGTGTACAGTTAACTTGAGTGTTCTCCAACATTTTTATGTTCTTCTTTTATTTTGCATATCATGCATTATGCATCAGTTCATAGTATGCTTGACTTTTGTTCATGGAGAATCTCTTGAATTTATAATTGTATCTATTCTGATTTTGCTATTTGATATCTAATTTGAATTTTGGAATAGTTTGTAATCTATTTGTTGATTGTTCTTCTCCCTTGTCTTTTTGATAATGACAAAAAAGGAGAAATATAAGATACTGTGCTTGAACTGTTATCATATCTGTGAATTATCTCATATGGAAACTCCCTGCTTCTTCTTAAAATTCAATTGAAAAATGCTTTTAGAACTAATTCTAAAACTAGTTCTGGAGTATGCATATTTTCAAGGGGAGATTTCCATTAGACATTTGTCATCATAAAAAAAAGGGAGATTATTAGTCCCACAATTCTCTAATCCATTTTTGATTATAACAAATGATCCTATTGTTACTAATCTTGTGTTATGTGCTTAATTTTTTATTTAGAATAGGTTAGTAAGAAGTCTTCAACAAAAAACTAGTTCTGGCAAAGGAGGACTTGTTATTCTAGAAGTTGACTACCTAAATTGTTGCTGATGTGGACGAAGATCTATGCTGAATTAAGAAGACCCAAGAAAGCTCTCTTTTTGTTAGGAAATTTCCTATACAAAGTCAGAAAATTTCCTTTTAAAAGTGCAGCTGCAAGATCCACTTTTTAAGGGATAAAATAAGAATTGTTTATTGCTAAAAGTGAAAGAGATCATGCAAATGGGATTCTCTTTCTCTATGTGGTGGACAACTATCCTTAGTGGAGCTATTTTTTGAACTCTTCACGTGGGCTCATCTTTCTTTATGAAGAGATATTCTTTGAGCCTTCATAAGCTAGCAGAACATGTTCTTAAGAACCAGTTCTTGTCTCTGTGATAAGTGTCGAACCTTGCCGATGTGGACAAAGCTTGTCGATGACTCTCTAGCCAAAGTTACCCTTTTACAATCCAACTGAGAGTTGTACTTTTTGAAAATGGAAAGTTCCCTTTGGAAGTGACTTTGGCAAAGTCTTTTTTCAAGGAAAAGTCTATCTACCTTCTTACACTAAGTAAGAATTTTGTGGACCAAAAGGACAAAAGCTTCCTTGATTGATTGACAAGATGTAAGCCAGGTGGTGGCTCCTCTTTTGCCTCCCCCTTTTTCTTTCACATGTACAAGAAAGCAAATAAAGCAAGGAGACTTCTAAGGCTTCAGTAATGCAAGAAGTGAAGAGAGAATAATATATTTTAGAGAGAGAAGGAAGCCATTGTTGAGAGCTTTGCTCTTCTTCTTCTTCCTCTCAGTCATATCCTCATGCTTTAAGATTTTCATTGTATCATATCCATCTGTAAGAGATTTTTTCTTCTTTGGGACTGCACCAAAACACTTGGGTTTTGTATTTGAATTTCTATGGGAGAAATCCATTAGTGTGATCTCTAGTGACTTAGAGAGTGTGAGTTTATGGTTATCTTGAAAAACAAAAACCATAGATGTAAAGCTTGGACAACTAAATTTTATTATGAGTTCATGGTTAGCTTGAAAAACAAAAACCGTGGTTGTGATGCTTAGAGAAGCTTGGACAAATAAACTTGAAGAATAGTGGAACCCCATTTGTGAGAGAAGTAGATGTAGGCTTTTTAAGCTGAACCACTATAAAGACTCTTGCAGATTTTCTTTCTTTTCATCTCTGATCTTTTGCATTAAATTATGTTCTGTTCTTCATGGTTTATTAAATTATCTCGTTGTGTTCAAATCTGGAATTTGTCAAAGAACTAGTTTGTAAGAACTAATTCTTAAACAAATATGTGATTTGAATTTGTTTTTACGAGCAATTTTTAATAATTCCTATTCACCCCCTATAGGAATAGACTCTGCAACTCTCACTTTCCTGTTGGCATTGACTGTCTTCTCAAGAATCAACTTCAACTCTCGGTTAGATATCTCCACTTATCACTGGTCTGTGGGTGATAGGCAGTGGCAATCCAATGTTTGACTCCATATTTGGTTAGTAGAGCTCCAAGATAGTGGTTTTTGAAGTAAGTGCCTTCATGACTAATTAGTGTACTTGGAGTGCCAAACCGAGTGAAGATGTTCTTCTTAAGGAAGTTCACCACCACTTTTGAGTCATTGGTAGGTGTAGCTATAGCCTCAACCCACTTAGATACGTAATCCACTGCCACCAGAATGTACTGGTTGTTGTATGAATACAGGAAAGGACCTATGAAGTCTATCCCCCAGACATCAAACAACTCCACCTCTAAAATGTTGTTCAAGGGCATTTCATGACGGCGTGAGATGATACCCATTCTTTGGCATCGATCACAAGCTGAAACATAAGTGTGTGCATCCTTTAAAATGGTTGGCCAATAAAAACTAGATTGAAGGATCTTGGTTGTAGTTCTATTCGCACCAAAATGGGCACCATAAGGTGATGCATGGAGAATACTTTTCATCTCTTCTTCAGGGACACATTTCGAATGATAAAGTCAGAGCAGTGTTTGAAGAGGAGTGGCTCATCCGAGTAGTAATGCTTGGCCACTGAAAGAAACTTCTTCCTGTGATAGTGACTTTGATCCGGTGGTAAGAGGTTGACAACTAAGAAGTTAGCAATGTCACTGAACCATGGTTGAATCATGGTAAAAAGAGCAAAGAGTTGCTCATCCAGAAATGTGTCATCAATAGGGACTTCAATATCCCCTAACTCATATGGAGTTTCATGTCTGGAGAGATGATTTGCAACTAGGTTCTCAGTGCCTTTCTTGTCTTTAATTTCTAAGTCAAATTCTTGTAAGAGAAGAACCCATAGAATTAATCTCGGTTTGGCATCCTTATTCTCCAACAAATATTTGATGGCAGAATGATCAATGAAGACTATTACCTTCTAGCCAATTAGATAAGCTCTAAATTTGTCGAAGGCAAAGACAACTGCTAGAAGCTCCTTCTCAGTAGTAGCATAATTCATCTGAGTGGGATTAAGTGTGCAGCTAGCATAATAGATGACATGCAATAACTTGTCCCGTCTTTGACCCAAAACTGCCCCAACTGCATAATAACTTCACACATGAGCTCAAAAGGCAATGACCAATCTGGCGCAATAATGATGGGTGCCGAGGTCAAGGCCTTTTTTAGATTTTTGAATGCTTGAAGACACTCTTTATTGAACTCAAATGAGACATCCTTCAAGAGGAGGTTGCACAGGGGCTTAGTGATCTTGGAGAAGTCCTAGATAAATCGTCTACAGAAACTGACATGTCCCAAGAAACTTATCACTCCTTTTACTGAGTTAGTTGGAGGCAATTTCTCAATGGTAGCAATTTTCGCCGTATCCACCTCAAGTCCTTGAGCTGATACCTTGTGTCCAAGCACAATTCCTTCTTGGACCATGAAATGGCAATTTTTCCAGTTAAGAACCAAATTGGTCTCTTCACATCTTTTCAAAACAGAAGCCAAGTGACTGAGACAGGTGTCAAAAGTATATCCAAACACAGAGAAGTCATTCATGAATACCTCAATGTATCGCTCCACCATGTCTGAGAAGATAGATATCATGCACCTTTGGAAAGTAGCTGGAGCATTGCACAATTCAAATGGCATATGCCTGAAAGTGAAAGTCCCATAGGGGCAAGTGAAAGTCATCTTCTCTTGGTATTCAGGAGCAATAGAAATCTGATTATACCTTGAATAGCTGTCAAGGAAGTAATAATACGCATTTCCCGCTAGTCGATCAAGCAATCAATGAACGGTAGGGGAAAATGGTCTTTCCTTGTGACTTTGTTCAACTTCCTGTAGTCTATGCAAACTTGCCATCTGGTGACTATCCTTGTAAGAATGAGCTCATTATTCTCATTCTTGACAACGGTCATTCCACCCTTCTTAGGCACTACTTGCACTAGACTCACCCATATACTATTAGAGATCAGGTAGATTATACTGGCCTCCAGAAGCTTCAGTACTTCTACTCGCACCACTTTTTTCATGTTTGGGTTCAACCAACGTTGATGCTCAATAGAGGGTTTGAAGTCGTCTTCCATCAAAATTTTATGCATACACAATGATAAGCCAGTTTTATATCACTTATCTCGTATAATTCTTGCTTTATTCTTGTTCACTCTTGAGTATCATAGGGTAGGTCGTCACAATTTAAGTTTCCTTTTGTAGATTTATGGGTTGGAAGACCATGGAAGCCATTTCGGTGTAATTCGGTGCTAGAAAGAAGCGAAACTCAGCATTCTGGACTAGAGGCAGGGACATGGGTGCCGCAGCCCCCTAACATAGGCGCTACAGCGCCCTGGAACGTGAACCAAAAAGTTAGGCACCGCAGCGCCCTAATATCGAGAATCAACAAGAAGCAGATAGAAAGTAGGGCACCGCAACGCCCTATACCAAGCGCTGTGTGAAAGTTGGGCACCACACTGCCCATATACAGCGCCACAGCGCCTCAAGTTCAGGAATCAGCAGAATAAAGACAAAAAGTAGGGCACCATCGTGCCCTATACCAAGCGCTGTAGCGCCCACCAGGCAAAAATCAGGAGGCTGCAACGCCCAAAACCAAGGTTGCAGCCCGCAACGGGAAACTCGGGATTTGACTTCTAGATTTCCTAATTTCACTAGGACTCTTATTTTATTCTAATTTATTTTTCTCTTAAACTTCCTAAGACCTATAAGTAGGACTCTTAAAGTCTAAATTAGGGTTTCACATGTTTTAAACAAGAGGCAACAAGTCAAGAGAGATCAAGCTTGAAGATTGGGGTTTTCTTCATCGAATCATCACATCTAAAAGTTTAATTCTTCCTATTTCTTGTAACTGATGTGTAATCTGTGCGTGATTATGTTTTATGCATTCTTTATAAACTAATTTCACCATCCAGGGCGAAGATGTAGCTTAGTTAGGACGGATTGTAATTCCTAAGTTTTGAACCAAAAGACTGCCTAATTAATTGTCTTTTTTTTTTTGTCTTTGTTCTTACTGCTTCTATTTGACTGCTCATCTTAGTAGATGATTAGATGATTGCAATGTTTCCGGGAGGTTAGTTGTAATTGGAGATCTGATGAGCTGCCGAGGCTCCTCAAATTAATTAAAGTTTAAGGTCAATTACCTACGCTACTTGTAGCATAAGGCAACCCTAAGTCGAACCTAAGTATTATTCTGAGTAGTGAATCATATTTAGAAACATATCAACAGGGGGGTTTTGTTTGTTCATGTGATTAACAAAAATTAATGGTAAGTGGTAAACTTTTAGAGAAAATAACCAATCTAAGTATTAACTGATTCTGATTTTAATCCATCCTTGATTTCCAATGATCCATTCAATTATTAACCATGTTCTTGGCCTTAGAAAACATCAAGACGTCTCTCAGTCCTCTATGGATGTCCACTGGTTAAGCAACCAGAATTCGGAAGTAACTAAGACTAAATGAATTAAGCAAACATTCAAGTCTAGTTTTACCTAAGTCCATGATCCAGCCAAGGTAATTAATCCATCCAAAAGCTCAGAAACATTAATCAACCATACAATCCTCTTTTATCACATGCAATTAAGCAATGAACACATGAATAATCCAAATCCGAATTAAGCAATTCAAACAGAATATTTCAGAGGATTGAAAGAACTTGATTAACAACTAAATGAATAACAACAACACATAATCTCAAAACCAATAATCAGAACAACCAAAACCTGGATTGATTTGATGAATTAGCCCTCCATGAACAAGAGAAGCTAAGTTCTTACAAAATATCCAAAGAGAAAACTTAAAGACTAAGGAAAGCTCAAAAGTTGTCTAAAAATATCTAATGACTTCATATGAATTTCGGCTGCCCCTTTGTGCTGATATAGACCTCCAAAATTACATGCACACCCAAATTGCCCTTAGGGAACACTTGTTCCCATGAGCCTTAGCTTTAATTGGGCTTTGGTTTGGGCCCATTTGGACTTGTCATGAGAAAGTTAGGGCCATTTAAGTGTCAATAGATGTCTGGAACCATCAGCCAATTTCGACCACAAATAAGACTATCTTCAATATAAAATATGGTGAACCAGTCTTCATAACAATTGAAGCTCTGTCTGTTAGATTTCCAATGGTACGGTTTCAAGTCCATATGACATCCACAGCTCAAGTTATGGCCCAAACACTGCATGTAAGTCAGGATCCTGCGACAGCATGTATTCTCTGGCTTCCAGGCTTCATATGACCTTCTGGACGTCCGAATTGGCTTTGGAGCCCTAAAATAAAGTTGTAGACAATTCTCTTAGCTTTCCTAAAAGGTATGACTTGGAATTTTTAGACATCCAGAACTCAAGATATGCATGAAACACAGAGACAGCATAAAATGCTCAGTATTGCTGGAAATTGCAATTAGGCACAAATGGATCCAAGGTCATCAAATGAGGTCCAAGTCTACTCAATTCAGCCCAAAAGAGGTTTAAAAGACTAAGTATGAGGGATAACTATTGTATAAAAAGTGTGTTCATCAAATTCCCCCACACTTAGCTTTTGCACGTCTCGGGCAAACTAGAATTCCAAAACTAAGAAAAGCAAGAACAAGGAAACAAAAACAAATTTAAAAACTAAAGGATCACCTCCCAATGATATTTAAGATATGCAGAAGTTCATACCACAAGTAAGATGAGCAATTAAAGATTCAAGGAAGTCACAGCATTCATGAAATAAAATTTCTTCTCATCCAAAATCAACAAACAAGGTAACTTCAATTGGAAAGCATAAGTTAAGAATGATAGATCCTCACAAGATATACTCTTACTCTCAATCCCTCAAGTGTTTAGAAATTAGGTACTTCACTTAATTAAACTCATGAAGAGATACACTATTATAAGCTTGCTTATCTTCTACTTCTCCACTACTCAAATAAATGCACACACAAATCAAGAGGACTTTATTTAAGGTTGTAATAAGGCCAAGGTAAAGGTAAAGGAATGAATCAAAATGGATATCACAAGGTAAAAACTCAAAGAGAATAAAAGAACATTGGAGAAGAACTCAAATGACAAGCATTAAATTATAAGTGTGTAAAACATATTCTCCTTCCTTTGCACATATTCTTTCGTTTTCTTTTCCTTTTCCTTTTTCACAATTCAGATTTTTTTTTTTTTTCAGAACCAATTGGCTCTTTTTTTCTTTCTTTCTTTCTTTCACATAATACTTTGCACATTAGAATTCACAATCTCCACACTTATACTATTAATTACCCACAAGCATAAGAGCTCCTTCAAGACAATGAACCAATGCTCTCTCATTCCCTAAGGTAAGGTAACAACATGGTATTTTTATACATAGGCATATAATGAGCTAAGATCAAAGATAGGCAAATAGGCTCAATGGGGGTAATCAAAAGGAAATAATACAAAGTTGGCTATTTGGCAAAGTAGCTAAATCAAGAAAGAATGCCTCAATCATGTTCATGTATGCAAATGAAAATGTAGCCTCAAAAAGAATCAAGCAAGTTCTAGAGTTAACAAATTTCATGAGTGAAATCACACAAGAAGGAAAAGAATGGCACATTTGCTAAATCCATTCATCAAAAGGCTCAAAATCTCACAAGGCATGTATCTATCAAACTTAATCATCAATCCAACATCTAAAACCAAGCATGTAAAATTAAGGATGGAAAACAAGTTATTCAATCATGCTATGAACCTTGAAATGTAATTACTTTAAACTTACAACTTTACAAATTCTATAACATCATTGGAGGGTAATTAAAACAGAAAAATGACAACAAAAACAGAAAAAACAGCAAGAACAACAAACAGAAAAAAATTAAAACAGAAAACAACAAATTTACAGAAATAGTAAAGTAATCAACTAATCAACTAAACTAATCAACTAAACAGAAAACAATAAAGCAGCTAAAGTATACAGAAATCCCTCCCCCACACTTAAATTTTACATTGTCCTCAATGTAAAAACTTCAAAAAGTAGCAACAGATGACAATTAATAGCAAGCAGTCACATAAGGACAAGTAAAGTAAAAGAGAGAGAAGAAACATCCTTATCAGGGGAGGTAGATGGCATGTTGCAAGTGGACCTCCTCCACGATGTCCTCTTTAGCTCCTTCACAGAATGGCTTGCGGCGGTTGAAACCTGCATGTCCAAGAAATGAACAAACTTCCCGCACGCATGTGGGATAAGATAAAACAGACATTAAGAACAAAAAATTGAAAATAAAATGAACAGAAAATAGTAACAAAAACAAAATAGAATTAAAAACAAGACTAGAAAACAGAAAACTCAAAGCAAAAACAGAAAACAGAAATAGAATAGAAACATAAGCAAAAACAGAAAACAGAAAACAGAATATAATTACAGTAACATAATCATAAAATGTACTCCCATGAAGCTCAAGGCATCATTTTTCGATTATGTGTAGCAAACACGACTAGATACCGGGGTCAAAGACCACTCTCACGAAGTCTCGGGTTGCCCTTGTAGAGTCATCTGCTAAAGCCGCAGAATCAGAATCGAAACCAGAAGCAGAATGAGATTCAGATTCACCAGGATTGCCATCGCTTAAAAATGTAGAAATTTCAGCACAGATAGCATAGCTCGTATCACCATCACAAACAACATGTGAATGGCACTGGACATAATCCTCTATACTCACAAAGTCAAGGAATTCAGAATATAGCTCCTCATACACATCCACTAACTCTACAGGATCATTAATGACCATAGCCTCTGTGATAGAGTCATCTTGTTCTAAAAATGCTGCAATCTCAAAACAAGCAGGGCAAACAGAATCACCACAACTGTAGCACATAGAATCAGGATTGCTCAAGAAGGCAGATATCTCAGCATATACAGCACAAGGTAAATCACCATGACAATCAAGACAGGAGTTGCACTGAACAGAGTCATCAACACTAACCAAATCTGGGAAGTCAGCACAGAGCTCATCATACCCATCCCCAACTAGATCATCAATCAAATCAATGTGAAAGACAGAGTGCTCATCCATGGAATGCTGCATAGGCTCATCCATGGCATGTGGGGGAATTTTTTCAAAACCTTGGGCCTGCAATTGACTCGTTGAGGATGCCAATTGTCCAATCTGGATATCTAAATTTTGTATGGCGACCTCTGTCCTCTGTTGGAACTGCATGGTATGAGTGGCCAATTGCTTCACCAAGTCCTCAATTGAAGGTTCAGGTTCTGTGTATGTTGAACTTGGTTGTTGCATAGGCTGCTCGAATGGTTGCCAATATTGTTGTGGAGGCGTTGCATTGCCATATGTCAGAATGATATGATCTTTCCACTCATAGTCATAGATGTTGAAAGATGGATCATATGTAGGCTGTTGGGGTTGGTATGATAATTTTTCAGAAAAGACATCGGTTGCAACTACAAAGGGATCTTGAAATCCATAAACATCATCCTGAAGTGTAGGAAATGCATTGGTGGGATGAGAGGTGCAAGCACATATGCCACAAAATTGGATTTGTTGCATGGCTGGTTCAGGTGCTTGTTGTCCCACTGCCAATTGTCTCACCAAAGATGTCAATTCATCAAGTTTATGGTCCATCCTCTGTTGGTCAGAAAGTGATACAACAACCTCTTTGACTCTTTTAGTAGTAGGGGAACCTAGTATGCACCATGAACAAAAAAAAGTGACAGAACAACAAAACACACAACAAAACACAAAATCACACAAAAAGTGACAAAATTGAACTAAAAGATAAACACACAAAATGCACAAAACAAAGACAAAAATACAACAAAATAATTCTAATTAAGGTATCTAAACATTTTTAAAAATTATGAGACCACCACAACTTAAAAAGTAGATGAAAATGGAAGTCAAAAATCAAATAAAAATTTTAAAAACTTGAAAAAGTGGTCTAAACAATGAAATTCGGCCAAAATAGGGTGCGGCTCACTGCTTAGCAGTGAGTTTTTCTTGTCAGGACGTTTTCCTTTAACTGACCAATTCTCAGGTTATTCTGGGCTAAAACAATTCGTACTAAATTTTCTGAAAAAATTGGCCTAAAATCACCCGTTTTCACCAAAAACTCCAAGATAAAACAACAAAGGGAGGTTTATGAAGGGTTAGCAGTAAAGTACACTCCTAATAAGATTGATCAAAACTAGAATAATCCCCGGCAACGGCGCCAAAATTTGATGAGCTGCCGAGGCTCCTCAAATTAATTAAAGTTTAAGGTCAATTACCTAAGCTACTTGTAGCATAAGGCAACCCTAAGTCGAATCTAAGGATTATTCTAAGTAGTGAATCATATTTAGAAATATATCAACATGGGGGTTTTGTTTGTTCATGTGATTAACAGAAATTAATGGTAAGTGGTAAACTTTTAGAGAAAACAACTAATCCAAGTCTTGACTGATTATGATTTTAATCCATCTTTGATTTCCAATAATCCATTCAATTATTAACCGTGTTCTTGGCCTTAGAAAATATCAAGATGCCTCTCAGTCCTCTATGGATGTCCATTGGTTAAGCAACTAGAATTCAGAATCAACTAAAACTAAATGAATTAAGCAAACATTCAAGTCTAATTTTACCTAAGTCCATGATCCAGCCAAGGTAATTAATCCATCCAAAAGTTCAGAAACATTAATCAACCATACAATCATCTTTTATCACATGCAATTAAGCAATGAACACATGAATAATCCAAATCTAAATTAAGCAATTCAAACAGAATATTTCAGAGGATTGAAAGAACTTGATTAACAACTAAATGAATAACAACAACACATAATCTCAAAACCAATAATCAGAACAGCCAAAACCTAGATTGATTTGATGAATTAGCCCTCCATGAACAAGAGAAGCCAAGTTCTTACAAAATATCTAAAGAGAAAATTTAAAGACTAAGGAAAGCTCAAAAGCTGTCTAAAAATATCTAATGACTTCATATGAATTTCGGCTGCCCTTTTGTGTTGATATAGACCTCCAAAATTACATGCACACCCAAATTACCCTTAGGGCACACTTGTTCCCATGGACCTTAGCTTTAATTGGGCTTTGGTTTGTGCCCATTTGGACTTGTCATGAGGAAGTTAGGCCCATTTAAGTGCCAATAGGTGTCTGGAACCATCAGCCAATTTCGACCGAAAATAAGACCATCTTCAATATAAAATATGGTGAACTAGTCTTCATAACAATTGAAGATCTGTCTGTTAGCTTTCCAATGGTACTGGTTTCAAGTCCATATGACATACACAGCTCAAGTTATGGCCCAAACACGGCATGTAAGTCAGGATCCTGCGACTGCATGTCTTCTCTGGCTTCCAGGCTGCATATGACCTTCTGGACTTCCGAATTGGCTTTGGAGCCCTGAAAGAAAGTTGTAGACAATTCTCTCTGCTTTCCTACAAGGTATGACTCAGAATTTTTAGACATTCATAACTCAAGATATGCACAAAACACAGAGACAGCATAAAATGCTCAGTATTGCTGGAAATTGCAATTAGGCACAAATGGATCCAAGGTCATCAAATGAGGTCCAAGTCTACTCAATTCATCCCAAAAGAGGTTTAAAAGACTAAGTATGAGGGATAACTATTGTATAAAAAATGTGTTCATCAAGATCCTAGGGATAAAGAACATAGATTCCATAAGAGATAGGAATATACCCTTATGATCCATGTAGCTAATAAAAAGAACCATAGAAATAATTAAATTTTAGATTATTCATAATTCACATAGGGATATAGTGAGTTTGTAATTTGGAATCACGTTTACTTGACCTTGGGAAATGCTAGTGGGCAATTTAGGGTTCTTGGCTAGCAATTAAGAGGGTTGGCTTTGGTTAATGAATGATGAATGAAAATCCAGACTAGCTATGGTGAAATTGAAACCCTAGATACTTTATCACCATATTTTTACAGTAATTATACTTTGTTTACAGCTTGCATTTAATTATCACCATAATTCATTCATTCATTGTCTAAATAAAATTAAAATACACATAATTTTGGTATTTAGTAGCCATAGTCTTCATGGGACGATACTTTAACTCACAACTTTATTACTTGCTTATGTCACAACATACCCGAAGATTGCTACGACGCGGATGACGGACTTAAAAAAAGAAAAGACTAGTTTTCAAAAGAAAACTTGGAGTCGCCACCAATTATATTAGGGAAAATGGGGAACAATTGAAAAACTCATTTTTTTAATTTAAAAAAAAATAGTTTGCGAACCAAAGAGGGTTTGGGAGTTTGTTTATGCTTGGGGAAGGTGTTAGACACCCCACAATATCTGTCTAAAGATGGTTACCCTAAATTAATTGTACGAACAGAATATGGCAAAAAATGTACAATTTATTTACCCCAGAATAATAAATTGTTACAAGAATATCTAATGAAAAGAAAAACAAAGAAATTAAACGTGCAATGCATGAATTATCTACTAGGACCTAAATCTTTCTACCCCTTCATCGCATGAAGTGACCGTCCAAGGTGGCGCTGTCTTCACCTAGGTTGGATAGAGAAAGTCATCCCATATAGGACTGACTCGCCCGATCTTCCCATGACAAGTGAAGGGGCATGCAGATACTACGCGACACAAGTATATTTTTTATATGCAGTGCAAATGCATGATCTTAAATATTACAAAACTTGTCTCAAAATCTAGGTAGAGATAAATATTAATTTACATCAAAAATAAAATAAAATAAAAAGATAAATACAATAACATTCTTGTTCCAAGCTTGTAGCTAGGTATCTTCTAGTTGGGCCTTCCGATTTGCTCACACTCATAACCTTGAAATTCAAACAATCAATGATGGGTTCTTCAGTCAAGCATACTATTATTGCTCCCTTGCCCTCTCTCTTCTCTACCTCTGTTTTGCCCTCTCTCTTCTCTACCTCCCTTGCTCTCCCTCAAAGGAAAACATTTTTGCCCTTGCTTTTGCTCTGTTGTATGCTCTCTCTCTCAATGAGAAAACGTTTCTCTTTTGCTTTGCTCTGTTGAATCCTCCCTCCATTCCCATGCGTTATTTGCTCTTTTTTTGTTGAAGGAAATAGTTTTCCCCTCTTTCACTCTTCCCCTCACGTTGCTTTATTTTTTCTTTTTTATTTGCTTTTTTTTTACTTAATCACTTAGTTACTCAATTAAAAGAAAAAAAACAAAGATTAGACCAATGGGAAGAGAAGGAAATCCATTGCTTGCTCTCTTATTTGTTCCTTTATATCCAATTATGCCAAAAATAAATTCACAAAATATATTTATATGTTTTATACATTATTTATATAATTAAGAAAAATAACAAAAATGGGCCAAGTGGGCTTAAATAAAAATGGGTTTAGTGTGACAATGAATTAAGCTTAGGTTTTCTTCAATTACAAAAGCCCAAACAATAAAAAACACACTAATTAAAAATTTAAATTTTCTCTCCATTTTTCTTGAATATATTTTAACCATAAATAAATAAAACTTGGACAAGTTTTTGGCACCGTTGCCGGGGACTATGCGTCTAGTAATATCAATACTAAAGTAGTCTAATCTTAGTCTAGATTTTATTTTATTTTTGTGATCAAGTGGTTTTTGTGTTTTTTAGGAAATTCTTTCTAGTATATGAGAAGTGCGGGGCGATCAAATTTGATCCCTTTAGATTCTAAAATCGAGAAGACTTGCAAAAGAAACCGAAGGGAAAGGAGAAGCGCCTCTCGCTCAGCTCAAATCACTATGGACAATGCCAGGGAAAATCCACCACCAACACCACCAGTGGTTGTCCGACAACCTTTGAAGCATTATGGAGTTCCAACGGGTCCTATCCAAATATCAGGGATCACTAGGCCAACCATCTCAGCAAACTCCTTTGAAAGGAAGCCAAGTGTCATCCAAATGACGCAAGCCAATCAGTTTGGTGGCTTTGCAACCGAAGATGCAAATGTGCACTTGGCGGGATTTATAGAGATTTGTGACACTTTCAAGTTCAATGGCGTTACTGATGACGCCCTTAGATTGCGTCTCTTTCCCTTTTCACTGAAGGATGAGGCACAGAGTTGGCTATACTCCCTTCCACCAAGATGCATTAGCACTTGGGATGAAATGATGGCACAATTCTTGAGACGGTTCTTTCCCACAGCGAGAACTGCTAGAATGAGAAACGACATCAACACTTTTGTTCAACATGAGACAGAATGTTTGCATGAGGCATGGGGGCGGTTTAAGGGTTTAATGAGAAAGTGCCTACATCACGGCTTACAAGAGTGGATGCAAATTCAAACCTTCTACAATGGTTTGAATGGCACCACTAAAACCATACTTGATGCTGCTGCAAGTAGGTCACTAATGGAGAAGACGAGGGAGGAAGCTTTCCAGTTGCTTGATCAAATGGCGACTAATGCCCGCCAATGACCTTCTGAAAAGACTCTGACCAAGAAAACGTACGGGTTGCATGTTGTAGACCCCTTTGTGGTCTCACTGCCAAGGTGGTCTCAATTGCTAAACACTTAGGCACCCTCACAACAAATGTCATTCATTCATCTGTTGCTACTTGTGAAGTTTGCCATGGTGAACACTCAAGTATTGATTGCCCAGTAGTGACATCAGAAGCACCTCCAGTCTTTGAGGAAGCTTAGTATGTGGGAAATTCTAACAGACAAGGCAACCCTTATTCGAATACATATAGTCCGGGATAGAGAAATCACCCAAACTTCTTATGGAAAAATTCTCAAAATGTGGTGAATTTCAGCCATCTTCTCAACCTCAGATGCAAGCTTTTGCACCACCTAAGATCTTTTTAGAAGATGCCCTTGCTCAACTCATAGTGAATACCACTCAGTTTATGACAAGGACAGACACTACACTCCAAAATCAAGCAGCTTCTATTCAAAATCTAAAGGTGTAGATGGGGCAAATCTCTAATTTGGTCTCATCTAGAGATAAAGGATCATTGCCCAGTAACACAGAGAGAAATCTCAAAGAGCAAGTCCAAGTAGTAGCTCTGAGGAATGGAAAAACACTAGAGGAACCGAAAGGAAAAGCTATAGCAGTGGAAAAAGCCATAGAAAAAAATAATGTGGTTGTTGTACCTTCAGAATAGACACCTAAGGGTGAGGTTGTAGAGGAACAGAAATCCAAGTCTATCATTTTTCCTGACAATCCTCCACCTTACAAACCCCAAGTGCCATTTCTTCATCAGTTTCAGAAGCAGAACATGGACAAGCAATTCTCTAAGTTCCTTGAGGTTTTCAAGAAGCTCCACATCAACATACCTTTTGCAGAGGCATTGGCACAAATGCCAAGTTATATAAAGTTCATTGATGAACATTATTTTTATATATTAATTAATCCCCATTTTTAACCTCCTAATCCTATTTTGGGCTTATTTGATTGGGCTTGGGTCATATTTTATTAATTAGGTTCAAATTGGGCTTAAGTGTGTTTTTTAGCATTATTAGGGTTTTGACACTATTGAATTAAACTTAATGCAATTTCTTCTTATTTGAATTTCTGTCTTGCTTTAATCTTTGTATAAATTCATGGAGATCTTTGTGATTTATATAGATATTGAAGTAAGAAATAGAATTTAGATTGATCAATCTTTAATCTGTTGTTAGAATTCAAAGAAGCTATGCTATGTTAATTGATGTTCGGTTTTTAGATTAATCACTAATTGCTTAGTCTTTGTGATTACAAGATTAGTGATTGTATGTGGTTAATCAAATTCTAAGTGATAACTTAGTAGGAATAATTAGTCACAATTAGAGATTTTGGTTGTGATTAAACTCAATTAGCATTGCTACATTAAGACTTAATCACTCATGTTAATCTAGGATGAATTAAACCGGTTTTTGATGGATGTCTAGCTAGGTTACGTCTTTAATCAACTACATTAATCTTTGTTTAATTCTGCAATTTACTATTATAATCTTGTTTCAAAAATCCCCTGTTTTTAACTTGAAATTATTGATTACACATTGCATTCCTTGTGAGACAAACCCGGATTATGCCCTCTATTGCATTCTAATTAGGGAATTCGGTTTAATTTAATTGGTTAAGCGACAACATCAATCAAATTTTGGTGCCGTTGTCAGGGAATGTTAATGTTAGTTGATGATTTTAAATTCATTGTGTGAATTCTAGTTATTTGCTCCTATTTCCCCCTTGTTTTCCTTGCATTTTGGCTTGATTCACTAATTTTCGCGTGTACTGTTCTGGCCAAAATATTTTGCTCCGATTGACCTGAAACTTGGTCAGTTAAAGGAAAAGGGGCCAACAATCAATAATCACAGTCTTTGTCTGTGAGGTCTGCATTTTTAAGCCAAATTCCACTATTTTGATCACTTTTTCATTTTTTAAAGATTTTTTATTTGATTTTTGAATTCCATTTAGTCTTAGATTTCACCCTGTGATGGTAGAAAAATTTTTAAAAATGTTTAGATGGGTCAACTAGTATTATTTTGCTCTCTTTTTGCCTTTGTTTAGTGCATTTTGTGTATTTTAATTTTAGTGCAATTCTGTCACCCTGTGTGTGTTAATTCTGTTTCAGTGTATTTTAGTGCAATTCAAGTCCCCTGTATGAATTTTGGTGATTTGGTTTCATTTCCCCCTTGTTTTTCCTTTATTTTTGCTTGAATTAGTTGATTCCTTGAATTGATTGCTTTGTTAAATTCAGATTACTTTCTATCATTTACTTTATCATATTTACTTTTTGTCATTTACCTTTTGTCATTTACTTTATGTCATTTAATTTCTATCGATTAATTTTTGTCATTTACTTTTTGTCATTTAATTTTTGTCATTTACTTTCTGTTAATTACTTTTATGTCGTTTACTTTCTGCTAATTACTTTCTGTCAATTATTTTTTGCTGGTTACTTTCTGTCTATTACCTTCTGTTTTAGCCATTTTCTGTCCCTATTTCTGTGTTTCTGTGTTGTGTCCCTATTTATGTCTTTTACTTTCTGCTGATTACTTTCTGTTAATTACTTTATGTCGTTTACTTTCTGCTAATTACTTTCTGTCAATTATTTTTTGCTGGTTACTTTCTGTCTATTACCTTCTGTTTTAGCCATTTTCTGTCCCTATTTCTGTGTTTCTGTGTTGTGTTCCTGTTTTAGTGTGTTTTGGCATTCTACCAACCTTGTGTGCATGATGTATGACTCGGTCTTCTTACAATGATTTATGCGATATTGATTGTGAGATTGATAAAATATTTCATAGCCGGCATAGACAAGCTAGGAGAAGAGTAGTTGTTGATCCTATTCTTAATCCTGTTGTTGTTAATCCTATTGTTCATAATTCTATTGACAACATGGCTGACCATAACATAGATGATAATGTGGATCCTATTGTTAATAATGCTGCCAATAGGGCTGGACATAATGATATGCATGTTAGACCTAGGACTCTTAAGGAGGTTGTTGCCCTGGATGTGACATACCAACCTTTAGGCATCCAATACCCTAACTTAGATGCTTCTTTTGAACTCAAGTCCGGATTGATACACTTGTTGCCTAGATTTCATGGTCTTGCAGGTGAGGATCCCCATAAGCACTTGAAGGAACTCCATGTGGTTTGTTCAACAATGAAGCCACAAGGAGTTTCTAAGGAGGACATTAAATTGAGGGCATTTCCTTTTTCCCTTGCGGATGCTGCAAAGGATTGGCTCTACTATCTCTCACAAGGCTTAGTGACAAATTGGAATGGGATGAAAAGACTCTTTTTGGAGAAGTTTTACCCTGCCTCTAGGACTGTTGCAATTAGAAAGGACATTTGTGGTATAAGGCAGCTTCCAGGAAAGACCTTGCATGAATACTGGGAAAGGTTCAATAGATTGTGCTCAAGTTGTCCCCACCATCTGATTATTGACCAACTTTTAATTCAATATTTTTATGAGGGTCTAATGCCTATGGAGAAGAGCAATATTGATTCTGCTAGTAGATGAGCATTGGTGGATAAGACACCTGATGCAGCTAGGGATTTGATCTCTAATATGGCTGCCAATTCTTAACAGTTTGGCACTAGGATGCATTCTGCCAATAGAGAGGTCAATGAGGTTAATGTGCACCTTGCTGACCAACAGAGGATGGAAGATAGGCTTGATGAGTTAACCTCATTGGTGAGACAATTAGCCATGGGAAAACATCAACAGCCAGTCATGCCACCAGTGCAGCCAGTACAACCAATCCGAGTTTGTGGCATATGTTCTTGTTCTTCCCATTGCATTAATGCTTGTCATACCCTTCAAGAGGATATCTCTGCCTTCCCTAACCAAACAGTAGCTGCAGCCAATATTTTTCTCAACAAGCCTCAGTATTCCCAATCTCAGTACTACCAGCCTCACCAACCAAGACATGACCCTTTCTCTACCACATACAACCCTGGTTGGAGAGACCATCCAAACCTGAGATATGGCAATAACATGCAACCACAACAGCAACCTAATCCTCAGCCTTACCAGTCATACCAAAATAGACCACCAGGCTTTCAAAATAGACAACATTTCCATCTTGCCAACCAACAAGCTTCCACTTCTAACCAATCTACACCTAACCTAGAAGAGCTTATGAAACAATTAGCAGCCCATAACCTCTAATTCCAGTAGAGCACTGGAGCTACCATTCAGAATTTGGAGACTCAAATTGGCCTATTGGCTTCATCCATTAGTCAATTACAAGCTCAAGGTTCTGGTAACCTTCCTTCTCAAACAGTTCCTAATCCAATTGGGAAGAATGTGAATGCAATCACCCTTAGGAGTGGCAAGGAAATTCCTAACCCTACCCCTGCACCTGCAGCCAACCATTCCAGCAGTGGTCAGAGCAAGCCAAATGTACAAGATAAGCCTGTTGTTGACCTTAGCAGTTCTAACTCTAGCACTCTAGAGATGCCACAGTAGCATAAGAACATTCATTCTGTTCCTCTACCTTTTCCACAGAGAGCCCTTCAATCCAAAAAGTTGGATGAGGCAGATAAAAAGAGGGAACTTCTGGAGACATTTAGGAGAGTTGAGATTAACATTCCACTGTTAGAGGCAATCAAGTAGATTCTAAAGTATGCAAGGTTCCTGAAGGAGTTGTGCACTCACAAGAGGAAGTTAAAGGGAAATGAATGGGTCAGTATGGGTCAGAATGTTTTCGCTCTCATTCAAACTATGCCTAAGAAGTGCTAAGATCCTAGAACTTTTACCATACCTTGTGTCATTGGAAACTGTAAGTTTGAGGATGCTATGTTGGACCTTGGAGCTTCTATCAATGTCATGTCAAGTCAGTTTTTCATTCACTTGGATTGGGACCCTTGCAGCCAACAGGAGTGATGATCCAACTAGCAAACAGAAGCAATGCATACCCTGCAGGCCTGATTGAGAATGTACTAGTTCGGGTTAATGAGTTATCTTTCCCTGCTGACTTCTACATCCTAAACATGGAGGGTGAATCAACAAACAGCAAGAATCCAATCATCCTTGGGAGACCTTTCCTCAAGACTGCTAGAACCAAGATAGATGTCCATTATGGAACTCTTTCAATGGAGTTTGGTGATAGTATAGTGCAGTTTAATATCTTTGATGCCATGAGATATCCCATGGAAGACCATTATGTTTACTGCATTGATATTATTGATGAGTTAGTTGATGAGGTTGATGATAGTCTTCCCTTTGAACACCCTGAGTTGCTGTTCTTGGATGATTCAATTTGTTGTGACTGTGATAGTGATCTGTTTGCTTAGGGATTACTGAATTTTTAGAGAGCAATGATTCTATCACAGAGGCTATTGAAGTAGTTGATGGAGTAGTTGATGATCATGCAATGGCAGTTGATGCCAAGTGTGAGGGGAAGATTTATGCACTAGAGGCTGCAGCCAAGACCTTACTTCCTTCCATAGAGCAGCCACCCAAATTGGAGCATAAACCCCTCCCTGAGCATTTTCCTTATGCATTTTTAGAGGAGAATGAGCAGTTGCCAGTTATTATTGCCAAGAACCTTCAACCTGAGCAAGAGGCAAGGTTGTTGCACATTCTGAGAGTGAACAAGGCAATTGGGTGGACATTGGCAGATATACCTGGCATCAGTCCTTCTACCTGCATGCACAAAATTCTACTTGAAGAAGATGCTAAGGTAGTGAGGTAGCCACAAAGGAGACTCAATCCACTGATTCTGGATGTGGTCAAGAAGGAGATAACCAAGCTTCTTCAAGCTGGAATTATTTACCCAATCTCAGATAGCAAGTGGGTGAGCCTAGTGCAAGTTGTTCCAAAGAAGTCGGAAGTGACAGTGTTGAAGAGCCAACATGATAAGCTCATTCCCACTCGAGTTCAGAATAGCTGGAGGGTCTGTATTGATTACAGACGGCTTAATCAGGCTACCCGCAAAGATCATTACCCACTTCTATTTATTGATCAGATGTTGGAGTGACTGGCAGGAAAGTCTCACTATTGCTTTCTGGATAGATTCATTGGTTATTTCCAGATTCACATTGCACCGGAGGATCAGGAAAAGACCACATTTACCTGCCCCTTCGGCACCTTTGCATACTGGCGGATGCCATTTGGTCTTTGCAATGCCCCAGGTACCTTCCAACGTTGCATGATTAGTATATTTTCTGATTTTATAGAGCATTGTATGGAGGTATTCATGGATGATTTTACTGTATATGACTCTTCCTTTTATGACTGCCTATATAGCTTGTCTAGAGTTTTGCATAGGTGTATAGAGACTAATCTTGTTCTGAATTTTGAAAAGTGTCATTTTATGGTAGAACAAGGTATAGTCCTAGGACATGTAGTCTCTAGCAAAGGCTAAGAGGTAGATCCTACTAAGATTGATATTATTTCTTCTTTGCCTTACCCCGCATGCGTTCGGGAAGTTCATTCATTTCTTAGTCATGCAGGACTCTACCGGCGCTTCATTCGTGATTTTAGCAAGATTGCCGTCCCAATGTCCAACCTGCTGCAAAAGGATGTGGATTTCATTTTCAGCCAACCTTGCAAGGATGCATTTGATCACCTCAAGAAGGCTCTCACTTCTACTCCCATCATCCGACCTCCTGACTGGACGCTACCATTTGAGTTGATGTTTGATGCATCCAACTACGCAGTGTGAGCAGTCCTTGCCCAGAGGGTTTGTAAGGCCCATCATATGATTTACTATGCCTCGAGGACACTTGATTCTGCCCAAGCGAACTACACCACAACCGAGAAAGAGCTTTTAGCAATTATCTTTGCTTTAGATAAATTTAGATCTTACTTGCTTTGTTCTCATGTGGTGATTTTCTCTGACCATGCAGCACTTAAGTTCCTTCTGAAGAAACTAGATGCCAAACCTAGATTGATTAGATGGATGCTCCTTCTCCAAGAGTTAAACCTTGAGATTAAAGATAGGAGTGGAGCAGAGAATGTGGTTGCTGACCACCTGAGTCGGATCGAGAGAGATTCTGATGAGCAGTTTCCCATTCAAGATTCATTCCCTGATGAGCAGCTTTTAGGGCTGCATGGTGAGTTTCCCTGGTTTGCTGATATTATTAATTATCTGGTTGCTCATGCTTTGCCTGCATACCTCACACGTGCACAGATTGATAAATTTAAGAGTGAGGCTAAATATTATATGTGGGATGATCCTTATTTGTGGAGATTCTATAGTGATCAGATAATTAGGAGATGTGTCCCTAACCATGAGTTCCATTCTGTGCTTACTTTCTGTCATTCTTATGCCTGTGGAGGCCATTTTGGTCCTCAGAGAACAGCTAGGAAAGTATTAGATTCTGGTCTATATTGGTCCACTTTGTTTCATGATGCATATGCCTTTTGTAAATCTTGTGAGCAATGCTAAAAATTAGGGAATATAACTCGTAGGAATGAGATCCCCAACAACCTTTGTTGTTCTGTGAGCTTTTTAATGTTTGGGGTATTGATTTTATGGGTCCATTTCCTGTTTCCTTTGGCTTTGTTTATATTCTGTTGGCTATGGATTATGTTTCCAAGTGGGTGGAGGCTATTCCCACCAGGACTGATGATTCTCATGTGGTTGTCAAGTTTGTTAGATCACATATCTTTTGCAGGTTTGGCATACTCAGAGCGATCATCAGTGATCAAGGATCACACTTTTGCAACCGGCACATGAAGACCTTGCTGAGCAAGTATGGAGTTTTTCACAAGAATTCCACCCCTTACCATCCTCAGACGAATGGCCAAGCCAAAGTCTCTAATCGAGAAGTTAAGAGAATTTTGGAGAAAACTGTGAGGCCAGATAGAAAGGATTGGAGTAAGAGGTTAGAGGAAGCTTTATGGGCATATCGGACTGCCTACAAGACACTTATAGGCATGTCGCCTTATAGGTTTGTCTTTGGGAAGGCGTGTCACTTACCAGTGGAGTTAGAACATCGGTTGTATTGGGCAGTTAGGGCTTGCAACATGGACATAGGACTAGCATGAGTCGAGAGGAAGTTACAACTTCAAGAGTTAGAGGAACTCCGATTAAAGGCCTATGAGAACTCTCGACTATACAAAGAGAAGACTAAGGCCTTTCATGATAAGCTGATCCTTCAGAAGGAATTCCAAGTGGGGGAGAAAGTGCTTCTATACAACTCTCGCCTTAAGTTATGGCCAGGTAAATTGAGATTCCGATGGGAGGGACCCTTTGTTGTTACTAATATTTTAGCTTATGGTGCAGTTGAAATCTGAGATGTGATTACGGGGAGGACCTTCAAGGTCAATGGACATCAACTTAAGAAGTTCCATGGTGGAGATGAGAGTTTGGTTGAGGAAGTGGCTTTGAGTAATGCCATCTACCCGACTTGATTGAGCTTCAGGGGAGTTCTTTCGGATTATGTTTCTGTTTTTGTTGTTCTTTCGGATTATGTTTCGGATTATGTTAATTTTTTGTTCTTGTTGTTTAGTTTTGTTCTGTTGATGTTTTTAATTCTGTTTGTTGGTTCTGTTTTACATGTCTGTTTTGTGTTTTCTATTATTCTTCCCTTCTCTGTTTGCTGTTTTGGTTTAGCATGTTCCAGATTCTGTTCACGCTTCTTCTTGAGCTTCTGTGCAGAATTCTGGTTCGATATCCTTTCTTGATTTGCTGTCCCACCTTTTTCCTAGTTGTTTTCCATTCTGTTTTGTTGTTTTGCTTTACTCTCATTCTACTCATTTTTCCACATTTCCTTTTTGCATTTTCTATAGCACTTTGAGAATTGTAGAATTTGTGAGCTTGAAGCAATTGTCATTTTGAAGTTTCTAGCATGGTTGAATAGATTCTTACATCTTTTAGTTAGCTAATTTGGTGATAGAATTTGATGTGATGGATTAAGTTTGATGGAGCATACCTAGTGAGTTTTTGAACCTATTGTCATTCTATATTCCTTTCTTGTGTGCATTGTGCTCATGATGTTTGTTGCTCTAGAACTTGCTTTGCTTCTTTTTGAGACTACATTGTCATTTGCATGCATGAATGTGATGAAGGCCATCTTTTCTTCTTTCTAGCTAGATAGCTAAATAGCCTTCCTAACATCATTTCCCTTGATTTCCCCCTTGAGCCTATTTTTTTTTCCATTCTTTCATTTAGCTCATTGCAAGTTTTGTAAAACCATATTTCTATCTACCTTAGGGAGTATGAAAGCATTGGTTGATCAATTGATGAGTTCTATTTATTCAGGATGGAGAAAGTTCTAAGTGTGAGGGGGAGAATTTGTGAAATTTGAAGGAAAGTGGCTATATGAAATGTAAAGACAAAGAAATGTTAGCCAAAAGAAAAAGAAAAAAAAAATTTGTTTAAAAAAAAATCAGAAAAAGAGAATAAAAGTAGTGGTTTATCTTCCAAAGAGGAAGAAGTCTATAAAGAAAATTGCATAGAGCTTTTAGGTGTATTTTTGTGCTTAGTGTTGGTTTTGACTCATCATTCCCAATGTTCTCATGCTTTCTTGGGTTTTAATTTGTCATATCCATATTTCATTCTTTCTTTTCCCTTGGTCTTTGGTCCCATTACATCTTTAAATAAAGTCCTTCTGATTTGTGCATGCATGTGTTTAAAGTAGTGGAGATTAAAAAAATAAGAAAGCTTATGGTAGTGCAAATTGTCATGATGTGATTTGAGTGAAACAATAACCCCCTTAAACACTTGAGGGATTGAGAATATATCTTTTGTGAGGTTCTATCTTTCTTAGTTATTCACTTCATTTGAATTCACCATGCTTGTTGATTGAAAGTGCAAGAAATAGATTCATGATTGTTTTGATTCTTTTAAATTATTGATTGTTCTTCTTGCTCACTTAACTTTTGCATTCTTGGAAGTTGTTGCTGAGAAATGATCTCTTAGTTGTCTTAGTTGTTTTCCTTTTTTCCTAGTTTTAACTTTAGTTTGCCCGGGACGTGCAAAGGATAAGTGTGGGGGGATTTGATGAACATTATTTTTATATATTAATTAATCCCTATTTTTAACCTCCTAATCCTTTTTTGGACTTATTTGATTGCGCTTGGGTCATATTTCATTAATTAGGTTCAAATTGGGCTTAAGTGTGTTTTTCAGCATTATTAGAGTTTTGACACTATTCTGTATTTCGGGTATATATTTAGTTTTGAATGTCTAGAAATTGTTATTCTTCCCTTGTAGGAAAGCTAAGAGGATTATCTACAACTTTCATTTAGACCTCCAAGGCCAATTTAGAAGTTCAATGGGTCAAATGTAACCCGGAAGTCAGAGTAGAGTTGCTGCCGCTGGATCCTGACCCACATGCAGTGTTTGGACCATAACTTGTGCTGTACATGTCGTATGGACTTGAAACTAGTCCCATTGGAAAGCTAAGGCGTAGGGCTTAAATTTTTATGAAGGGTGGTTCAACATATTATGAAGTTAAGAGGGTCTTATTGCCTGTCAAAAATAGCTGATTAGTCCAGAGACCTATATGGACCTAGATAGACTTAAATGGGCTTAACTTCCTCAATTCAGGCCCAATTAGGTCCAAACCAGAGCCCATTTGAAGCTGAGGTCCAGAGGTTTAAACTAGGTTAGAGGTAAATTAGGTGTGCATGAAAGTTAAGAAGTTATAAGTAGAGAAAGGAGGCAAACGAGTTATCAATTCTAGACTAGGCAGCTTTTGTTTTCTCTCTTGAAAAGTTTGGAGCTCTTTGATTTATGACTGCACTTCTCCATTGGAGCTTGGATTTCATGACCATGGAGGAGTAGAATCCTTGTAACCAAGTTAGACTCCTGATTAAATTTGATTTTGATTTTGAGATTATGTTCTTAATTGGATTAAACTTAATGCAATTTCTTCTTCTTTGAATTTCTGTCTTGATTTAATCTTTGTATGAATTCATGGTGATCTTTGTGATTTATATGGATATTGAAGTAAGAAATAGAATTTAGATTGATCAATCTTTAATTTGTGGTTAGAATTGAAAGAAGCTATGCTAAGTTAATTGATGTTCGGTTTTTAGATTAATCACTAATTGCTTAGTCTTTATGATTACAAGATTAGTGATTGTATGTGGTTAATCAAATTCTAAGTGATAACTTAGTAGAAATAATTAGTCACAATTAGAGATTTTGATTGTGATTAAACTCAATTAGCATTGCTACATTAAGACTTAATCACTCATGTTAATCTAGGATGAATCAAACCGGTTTTTGATGGATGTCTAGCTAGGTTACGCCGTTAATCAACTACATTAATCTTTGTTTAATTCTGTAATTTACTATTATAATCTTGTTTCAAAAATCCCCTATTTTTAACTTGAAATTATTGATTACACATTGCATTCCTTGTGAGACAAATCTGGATTATGCCCTCTATTGCATTCTAATTAGGGGATTCGGTTTAATTTAATTGGCTAAGTGACAACATCAATCATTCATGAAGGAGATTCTTACCAACAAGAGAAGATTAAAGGATTATGAAACAGTCACACTTACTGAAGAGTGCGGTGCCATACTCCAGAACAAGTTACCTCCAAAGCTTAAAGATCTAGGGAGTTTCACTATTTCTTACACTATTAGTAATATTTTCTTTGGCAAAACATTATGTGATTTAGGTGCCTTTATTAATTTAATGCCTTTATCTGTCTACAGAAAACTTGGACTAGGAGAAGCAAAGCCGTCATTCATCACTCTCCAATTAGCAGATTGATCTCTCAAGTACCCCAGGGGAATCCTAGAAGATGTGCTCATAAAAGTGGACAAGTTTATCTTCTTAGTGGATTTCATGGTGCTTGACATGGATGAAGACAAGGAGATGCCCATCATCCTTGGCCAACCCTTCTTGGCCATTGGGAATGCCCTGATTGACATGCAAAAGGGGCAACTCATACTTAGAGTCAACAATGGGGAAGTCTCTGTCAATGTCTTCAAGGCTCTAAAGCAGTGTGATGAAGTAGACAGTTGTATGCGGCTTGACATGATTGATCATTGCACTACAGAAGTTTTTCGAGCTAGCCATCCTCTGGAGCGTTTGGAAGCTTGTCTCATAGGCATCTCTCCTGAAGAAAACCCAGAAATCAACAACTATGTGAGTTTCTTGAATGTTGTTCCTCTTTAGTTTATCAGAAGATCCTTTGAGGAACTTGGCAAAGGGGGGATCTCGACCCCTTCTATCTATAGAGAAGTCTCCTGTCTTGGAACTCAAGCCATTACCCGAGCATCTTAAATATGCTTACCTTAGTGACTCATCCATTCTTCCAGTCATTATTTCATCTTCACTAAAGGAAGAAGAGGTGGATAAGTTATTAAGGGTATTAAGGGAGCATCAGGCAGTCTTTGGATGGACCATCTCAGACATAAAGGGGATCAGCCTCTCCTTGTGTATGCATAAGATTCTAATGGAAGACGACTTCAAACCCTTCATTGAGCATTAATGTTGGTTGAACCCAGACATGAAAGTGGTGGTGTGAGCAGAAGTATTGAAGCTTCTGGATTCCGGTATCATCTACCCGATCTCTGACAGTGCATGGGTGAGTCTAGTGCAAGTAGTGCCAAAGAAGGGTGGAATGACAGTTGTTAAGAATGAGAATAATGAGCTCATTCCTACACGGACAGTCACTGGGTGGCAAGTCTGCATCAACTACAGGAAGTTGAACAAAGCCACAAGGAATGACCATTTTCCCCTACTGTTCGTTGATCAAATGCTTGATCGACTAGCTGGACATGCATATTATTGCTTCCTTGACGGCTACTCTGGGTATAATCAGATTTCTATTGCTCTTGAAGACCAAGAGAAGACGACTTTCACTTGCTCCTATGGGACATTCACTTTCAGGTGCATGCCTTTCGGATTGTGCAATGCACCAGCTACTTTCCAAAGGTATATGATGTCTATTTTCTCAGACATGGTGGAGCGATACATTGAGGTTTTCATGGATGACTTCTTGGTATTTTGATCTACTTTTGACACTTGTCTCAATCACTTGTCTTCTGTTTTGAAAAGACATGAAGAGACCAATCTGGTTCTTAACTGAGAGAAATGTCATTTCATGGTCCAAGAGGGAATTGTGCTTGGGCACAAGGTGTCGGCTCAGGGACTTGAGTTGGACAGGGAAAAAATTGCTAACATAGAGAAATTGCCTCCACCTACCTCAGTTAAAGGTGTGAGAAGTTTCTTAGGACATGTCGGTTTCTATCGACGATTTATAAAGGACTTCTCCAAGATCACGAAACCCTTGTGCAACCTTCTCTTGAACGATGTTTTGTTCAAGTTCAATAAGGAGTGTCTTCAAGAATCTAAAAATCTGAAGAAGGCCTTAACCACGACACCTATCATAATTGCACCGAATTGGTCATTGCCTTTCGAGCTCATGTGCGATGCCAGTGACTATGAAGTTGGGGCAGTTTTGGGTCAAAGATAGGACAAGTTGTTGCATACCATCGATTATGCCGACTGCACTCTTAATCCCACTCAAAATGAATCATGCTACTACTGAAACATATCTTTTAGCAGTTGTCTTCGCCTTCGATAAATTCAGAGCATATCTAATTGGCTCAAAGGTAATAGTCTTCATTGATCACTCCACCATCAAATATTTGTTGGAGAAGAAGGATGCCAAACCGAGATTAATTCGATGGGTTCTTCTCTTACAAGAATTTGACTTGGAAATTAGAGACAAGAAAGGCACTAAGAACCTAGTTGCAAATCATCTCTCCAGACTTGAACCTCCAGATGAGTTAGGGAATACTGAAGTCCCTATTGATGACTCCTTTCCAGATGAGCAACTCTTTGCTCTTCCTGCCACAATTTAGCCATGGTTTAGTGACATTGCTAACTTCTTAACTGTCAACCTCCTACCACCGAATCAAAGTCACCATCAGAGGAAGAAGTTTCTTTTAGTGGTCAAGCATTACTACTGGGATGAGCCACTCCTCTTCAAACACTGCTCTGACTCTATCATTCACAGATGTATCCTTGAAGAAGAGATGGAAAGTATTCTCCATCATTGCCATGCATCGCCCTAGGGTGGCCATTTTGGTGTCAATAGAAATGCGGCAAAGATCCTTCAATTTGGTTGTTATTGGCCAACCATCTTCAAGGATGCACACGCTTATGTCTCAGCTTGTGATCGTTGCCAAAGAACGGGTACCATCTCATGCCGTCATGAAATGCCATTGAATAATATTCTAGAGGTGGAATTGTTTGATGTATGAGAGATCAACTTCATGGGTCCTTTCCCCTCTTCCTACACCAACCAGTACATTTTGGTGGTAGTGGATTATATCTCTAAGTGGGTTGAGGCTATAGCTGCACCTACCAATGACTCAAAAGTGGTGGTGAACTTCTTGAAGAAGAATATCTTCACTCGGTTTGGCACTTAAAGAGCACTAATTAGTGATAAAGGCACTCACTTCTATAATAAATACCTTGGTGCTTTACTAACCAAATATGGCGTCAAACATCGGATTGCCACTGCTTATCATCCACAGACCAATGGACAAGTGCAGATCTTTAACTGTGAGTTGAAGTGGATTCTTGAGAAGACAGTCATTGCCAACAGGAAAGATTGGGCATGAAATTTGGATGATGCTTTGTGGGCATACATGAAAGCATTCAAGACACCCATCGGCATATCACCATACTGGTTGGTTTTTGGAAAGAAATGTCATTTGCCAGTCAAATTGGAACATCATGCATACTGGGCCACCAAGCAACTAAACTATGATCTTAAAGATGCGGGTGAAAAGAGGCTATTGCAGCTGAATAAACTCAATGAATTATGCCAAGATGTGTACGAGAATGCCAAGCTCTATAAAGAGAGAACCAAGACATGGCATGACAAATGCATTCAAAAGCATGAATTCACTCTGAGTCAAAAATTTCTCATGTTCAACTCTCGTCTTTAGTTATTCCCTGAGAAACTGAAATCTAGATGGCCGGGCCCTTTCATAGTCGAAACAATTTTTCCCCATGGAGCCATTAAGGTTAAGAGTGGAGATCGCAAATTCAAGGTTAATAGCCAATGGTTGAAACACTACGTGGATGGCGAGAATGAGTTCCCAAAATCATCCAGCACTCTCACCAACCGTACTTGACCATTTTTAGAGCAAGTCTGGCTAAGGACTATAGACCAAGCGCTTGTTAGAAGGCAACCCATCTTTCTCATCCCTACCTTTTATGATTGCTTAGTTAGAGTGTCGTAGCATTTTTCTTTATTTTTGTTTTCTTCATAGCTAGATTTACACTTTTTCTCTCACGTTGTGCTTAAACAGGTGTAGAAACAAGTTTGGGGGTCAAGAGATGGCATATTGAGGATGAAATGGCTTAATTAGCAAAATGGGGTAGAAGCTTGGGCGCTGCAGCGCCCTGTAAACTTAGTTGCACAAAGATTTGGACGTTGCAGCTCCTATGCAGGATGCGACAGCGCCTTGTTAAAACACATGTTAGACCAGAGGATTCGGTGCCGCAGTGCCCTACCACGTACAAGGGACTATAGGGGAAGGCGCCAAAGTGCCAGATTCAAGACGCCACAATGCCCTTTCACAACCAAAAGCACCAGAAGCTAGGATGTTGCAGCGTTGTACCAAGGATGCCGCAGCACCCAGGTACGTCCTATTTAAAAAACAAAAAGAAAAATAAACCAAAAATGGTGTGTTTTGTTAAACATTTTTTCAAACCCCTATACCTCTCTTCTTCCTTCCCTTTTTCCTCCCCACGACACTTCCTTCCCTCTTCTCTTTCTCCCCCAAATTTCCCCCTTCGCCATTTTCCCTTCATCACCTTCTCTCGATTCCTCACTACCACACCATCCCCCTCACCCAATTTATTCACCCACTCACACTATACACCAATTTCGCACTACTCTCTCACCTACCCATACCTATTTGTACACTTTAGCACACCTAATTTCATTTTCACACCACCTCACGCGAAACTCGAGCACAAGAATTTTTTTTTTTTTTTTATTATCTCCTTCCTTCAGGTACTTTTCTTTAACTTGCCTTACTTATTTATCTATTTGACTGAATGTTGGCCATTTTGGAGGACTTTCAATTTACCTATGGGGTTTTTCTGTATGGAGGGTTAACAATGCCCGCAAGGTGTTTGCCTAAATGCCTCACTGAATATAACCTCTATGCATGTCACAAATTATAACCACTCCTAGCTCATTCTGTTATCTTAACACCTAAATGCAATTTCATGTACAAATTGAGGCTAATTAGGTATTCGTCTTTAGGTATTGTGGCACCTTTTGGCTTTTCAATTTACGGTTTGTCTTAGGCAATATGGCCTACTTATGTCTTATTGGCACATACTTTGTGCTTCCATGCTAGACATTTTCTCCTTCCTTACCTTGCTTTGCCTACTCTGTCTTGGTTCGTTTATTGTTAAATTTATTTGTCTAGGATTGTTAGGGCCTTTTTTTTTTTTTTTTTNNNNCCTTTTTTTTTTTTTTTTTACATTTTGCTCTTGTTGTCATAGTTTGCATCATGGTTCAAATGTATTGTCATGGCTAGTTAGCCTACTGTTTTGCACTATGGTGTTAGTCTGACCTTTGCTTGCATGCAAGAGAAATACCCTAGGTCTTGGATGTAGAATTTGCATGTTATGGTATATCTTGGAATTCCACCTTTTGGTGAACTACTTGTCCTATTTTCATGTCCAACATGCATATGCTAGTCACCTCAAATGATATTTTGCCTGTAACACACATTTGTTTCCACGTCACCAAATACACGAAGTGTGATGATCTTGGGTACTTGGCCTCAAAATGCACAATATCATACCACTACCCCGATGCCTATTTCATCTTGATCATTTTTGCTGTATACTCACTTTTGGGACACCATATGCCTTTATACTTTATACTTGTTGGTTGGATGCTTGTTTTGCAACTGTTAGGTGCCCCATGCTCATTCATCATTTTTATCTTTTTCAGGTACATCTCATTTACAACCCATGGTACCACCAGCAAAGCGCAAGGCTATCGCTTCCCCTTTCGGCTCCGGCACATAAGACCGCAATAAATTTGTGCACAAAGAAGCCGAGGCCCGGTTCTTGGACTCTGTGATGCACAAAGCCTTTGTGCCTGAGCGAGGATTGGTTTTCACCCGAGCCCTCAATCACGAGATCCGAGCACTAGCCGACAACAATGGCTGGTTGCACTTTGTCGAGCATCCCATCACAGCCATTGTGCCCATCGTTAAGGAGTTCTATGCCAACGCCAAATTCCGAAAGGAGTTCAAGGTGTTTGTGAGGGGCAAATGGGTGCTATTTGACAGTCGTTCCATTAATGCACTGTTCGGCCTCCTGGACATTGAGAACGATGAGTACCTTCGCTACCTCCATGATGGACCCGACTAGGACACAATCATCAGCACCATCTGTTGGCCGGATACCCAGTGGAAGATGCACTATGACACTTCCATATCTTTTCAAGCATTGGCCTTGGAAACCGTCAGCAAGGTGTGGTACCACTTCCTGTGTGCCTACCTCATCCCCTCAGTGACATCACCATCAACTGGGCCATCCTGCTTTATTGCATAGTGATTAGAAAATCCATTGACATTGGCACGATTATTCAGCAGTCCATCTTGTGTTTCATCGACAGCACTAAGGGCATCGCCTTTGGCCATCCATCGGTAATTTAGATGCTATGTCAAAAGGACGGGGTTGAGTGACAGGCCGAGGAGGAGTTGCTTCATCTGAAGCAACCACTAGACACCACTGCACATCGCCCCCAAAGTTGGAGCCCCTATTCCAGTGCACCACCTCCACTGCCACGATAGAAGGCACCTCCCCGAACACCACCGTCTGTGACTACCCAGCCATCGAGTTCTTCCAGGTTCGGCCTAGCCCATCTAGAGAGTCAGATGTCTCGACTACTTTAGTATGCGAACCACTCCTCCAGTTTCATGCATCAGGCCGAGTGCTTCATGGAGTGGGCCAACATCTTCTTTGAGCACTAGATGAGCTTTATTGCTCACTTGGCAAAGTTTCATAGCCAGTGTTCCGCCGGTCAGGGCTCGGCCGTTCCACCATTTCCACCTCCATTGGTGCTTCCGCCTTACTCGCCTGGCATTGACGAGCACTATGGTGCCGCTGAAGAGGATTTTGGCGACACCGACAACATTTTTGAAGCTTTCTAGGGAAGTATTTTTCTTTCTTTTTGGACACATCGAGGACAATGCTTGTATTCAGTTTGGGGGTGGCAAAATTTTTTTTTACTGTTCTGTGTACTTAGTTTATTTTCTGTTTCCATAACTTGTAGCAATGAGTAATGAAATGATAACTGTGTAAGTTTGACACTCTAGGGTCAATGATAAAATATTTTGAGTAGTTTCAGAATTTTTGAAAATATGCATAACTTTATGGCGTATGACTACTCATATGTGATTTTTCTCTTGTGTTTAACTATCTTCTTGATGCAATTAAGCACTTGATCCTGTGCATGACTTTAGTGAAATATTCAAAGTAGATTTATGCATGTTTAACAACTCTTTACCTCATGAGAACTCTAGAACTAGTTTGAATGCCACTTGAGGCGACATCCTAGGGTTTGAGATATTGGAGAGATGATTTAGGCATTGTTTGGATCGATTGAGCCTTTCAAGATAAACCATGTTCTATGAATTCCCTTAGTCACCCCAGTTGAGCCTTACACTTAGCCCTTTCATTTGTCAACCCGTACAGAAATCTAGAACCTCCAATATTCTACCTAACAGTACATTCATGAAACACACAGATCCTAGGAGAAATATTGAGAGCACAATGACATATAGGATGAATAGAGTAATAAACCTTCAAAAATGTGCACAAAGATTGTGGCTTCTTAACTCTTGAAAAAGAAATACAATTTGCATGAAAATGTTGATTTACCCCCTTGATAAATAAAGAAAGAACAAAAAGTTGGGGATGAAATCAACCACATTCAAAGAAAAAGCAAGAGGAAAAAGAATGCACAATCAAATGAAAAAGTAAAGAGAAAAGAATCAAGGCAGTTGACAGGCAAGAAAGAAAGTAGGTGAAAAGAAATGGATGAGAACTAAATGAAGGAAGTGCTCTAGAATCCTAGCTGAGGTGATGTGTCATGTGTGAGGTAAGCCATTTTGATAACCTTTAACCACACCTTAACCATAGTCTTACATTACAAGCTTGGAAAGACCTTTTGATCTTTAATGTTGAAAGTAAGCCTATATTAATGGAGAGTGACATGAGATCTAGCCTACGGAGTTCCTTATTGTTCCAATTGAGAGGTCAACATCTTTAAGTAAAAGCATGCATAAATTGATTTATATTTCATTAGGTCAATGTGCATGGATACACACACACACTCAAGGAATCTATTAGTCATGAAGAATTTCAATGATAGAGTAAATTACGGGTTTGATTTGAGCATGTTTTCATGAATTTTGATATTTCCTTACCTTTGAGACCTAATGGAGGAGTAAAACTGATAAGGTTGTCAGTAGTTCTAGAAGTTGGTTTTAGTCATTGGTTTTTGCTTGAGAACGAGCAAATCTCAAGTTTGGGGGTATTTGATAAGCCGATTTTATACAACTTATCTCGTATAATTCTAACTTGATTTTTGTTCACTCTTGAGTATCATAGGGTAGGTTGTCACAATTTAAGTTTCCTTTTGTAGGTTTATGCGTTGGAAGACCATGGAAGCCATTTCGGTGCAATTCGGTGTTAAAAAGAAGTGAAACTCAGCATTTTGGATTGGAGGCAGGGACATGGTTGCCGCAGCACCATGGAACGTGAACTAGAAAGTTGGACTCCGCAACGCCCTATTCCAAGTGCCGCAACGCCCCAATGTCGGTAATCAACAAGAAGCAGAAAGAAAGTAAGGCACCGCAGCACCCATATATAGAGTCGCAGCACCTCAAGTTCAAGAATCAACAAAATGAAGACAAAAAGTAGGGCACCACAGTGCCATACCAAGCATTGTAGTGCACACAGGCAAAAATTAGGAGGCTGTAGCCCCCGACGGTCAACTCGGTGTTTGACTTCTAAACTTCCTAATTTCACTAGGACTCTTATTTTATTCTAATTCCTTGTTCTCCTAAACTTCCTAGGACCTATAAATAGGACTCTTAAAGTCTAAATTAGGGTTCCACACATTTTACACAAGAGGCAACAAGTCAAGAGAGATCAAGCTTGAAGATTAGGATTTTCGTCATCGAATCGTCACATCCAAGAGTTTAATTCTTCTTCTTTCTTGTAACTAATGTGTAATCTGTGTGTGATTATGTTTTCTGCATTCATTATGAACTAATTTCACCATCTACGGTGAAGATGTAGCCTAGTTAAGATGGATTGTAATTCCAAGTTTTGAACTAAAAAACCGCCTAATTAATTGTCTTTTTTTATCTTTATTCTTTCTATTTGACTGACCATCTTAGTAGATGATTAGATGATTGCAATGTTACTGGGAGGCTAGTTGTAATTGGAGATCCTAAGGATAAAGAACATAGATTCCATAAGGGATAGGAATATACCCTTATGATCTATGTAGCTAATAAAAAGAACCATAGAAATAATCAAATTTCAGATTATTCATAATTCACATAGGGATATAGTGAGTTTGTAATTTGGAATCATGTTTACTTGACCTTGGGAAAGGCTAGTGGGCAATTTAGGGTTCTTGGCTAGCAATTAAGAGGGTTGGCTTTGGTTAATGAATGAGGAATGAAGATCCGGACTAGCTATGGTGAAATTGAAACCCTAGATACTTTATCACCATATTTTTTACAGTAATTATTCTTTGTTTACAACTTGCATTTAATTATCACCATAATTCACTTATTCATTGTCTAGATAAAATTTGAATACACATAATTTTGGTACTTAGTAGCCATAGTCTCCGTGGGACGATACTTTTACTCACAACTTTATTACTTGCTTACAACACGTGCATTTGCATACACTTTTTACATAACACACAAGGAGGGGCTAATCCCCTTTATGTCCGAGATGGTCCATCTGATGGCTGTCTTATGCTTCCTCAATACCCTTAGTAACTTATCCACGTCTTCTTCCTTCATTGAAGATGAAATAATAATTGGAAGAGTGGATGAGTCACCAAGGTAAGAATATTTAAGATGCTCGGGTAATGGCTTGAGTTCCAAGATAGGAGGCTTCTCTATAGATAGAGGAGGTCGAGATCCTCCTTTGCCAAGTTCCTCAAAAGATCTTTTAATAAACTGAGGAGGAATAACATTCAAGAAACTCACACGGTTGTTGATTTCTGGGTTTTCTTCAAAAGAGATGCCTATGAGACAAGCTTCCAATGGCTCTAGAGGGTGGCTAGCTTGAAAGACCTCTGTGGTGCAGTGATCAATCATGTCAAGCCGTATACAACTCTCTACTTCCTCATTGTTGACTCTAAGCATAAGCTGCCCCTTTTGCACGTCAATTAGGGCCTTTCCAATGGCCAAGAAAGGTCAACCAAGGACGATGGGTATCTCCTAGTCTTCCTCCATATCAAGCACCACAAAATCCATTGGGAAGATAAATTTGTCCACTTTTATGAGCACATATTCTAGGATTCCTCTGGGATACTTGAGAGATCGATCCACTAATTGGAGAGTGATGGAGGTCGGCTTTGCTTCTCCTAGTCCAAGTTTCCTGTAGATAGATAAAGACATTAAATTAATAGAGGCACCTAAATCACATAATGTTTTACCAAAGAAAATATCACTAATAGTGCAAGGAATAATGAAACTCACTGGATCTTTGAACTTTGGAGGTAACTTGTTCTGGAGGATGGCACTGCACTTTCAGTAAGTGCGACTATTTCATAATCCTCTAATCTTCTCTTGTTGGTGGGAATCTCCTTCATGAACTTTATATAACTTGGCATTTGTGCCAATGCTTCTGCAAAAGGTATGTTGATGTTGAGCTTCTTGAAAATCTCAAGGAATTTAGAGAATTGCTTGTCCATGTTTTGCTTCTGAAACTGATGAGGAAAATGCACTTGAGGTTTATAAGGTGGAGGATTGTCAGGAAAGAGAATAGACTTGGATTTCTATTCCTCCACAACTTCACCCTTAGGTGTCTACTCCGAAGGTACAACAACCACATTATTGTTTTCTATGGCTTTTTCACTGCTGTAGCTTTGCATTTCGGTTCCTCTAGTATTTTTCCACTTCTCAAAGTTACTACTTGGACTTGCTCTTTGGGATTTCTCTCTGTGTTACTGGGCAATGACCCTTGGTCTCTAGATAAGAGTAAATTGGAGATTTGCCCCATCTGCACCTCCAAATTTCGAATAGAAGTCGCTTGATTCTGGAGTGTAGTGTCTATCCTTGTCATAAACTGAGTGGTATTCACTGTGAGTTGAGCAAGGACATCTTCTAAAGAAATCTTAGGTGGTGCAGGAGCTTGCATCTGAGGTTGAGAAAATGGCTGAAATTCGGATGGCTTAACCACATTTTGAGAATGTTTCCAGGAGAAATTTTGGGTGGTTTCTCCATCCTGGATTATATGTATTCGAATACGGGTTGCCTTGCCTGTTAGAATTCCCCACATACTAAGCTTTCTTAAAAGATGGAGGTGCTTCCGATGTCACAACTGGGCAATCAGCACTTAAGTGTTCACCATGACAAACTTCACAAGCAGCAGTGGATGAGTGAATGATGTTAGTTATGAGGGTGCCCTAGTGTTTGGCAATTGAATCCATCTTGGCAGTGAGAGCAACAAAGGGGTTTACAACATGCAACCCATAAGTTTTCTAGTCAGGAGTCCTTTCAGAAGGCCATTGGCGGACATTAGTCATTATTTCATCAAGCAGCTGGAAAGCTTCCTCAGCCGTTTTATCCATTAGTGACCCACTTGCAGTAGCATCAAGTAAGGTTTTAATGGTTCCATTCAAACCATTGTAGAAGGTTTGAATTTACATCCACTCCTATAAACCATGATGTGGGCACTTTCTCATCAAGCCCTTAAGCCGCTCCCATACCTCATGCAAACCTTTTATCTCATGTTGAGCAAAAGTGTTGATGTCGTTTCACATTCTAGCAGTTCTTACTGGGGGAAAGAACTGTGTCAAGAATTGGCCGTCATTTCATCCCAAGTACTAATAGATCTTGGTGGAAGGGAGTATAGCCAACTTCGTGGCTCATCCTTCAGTGAAAAGGGAAATAGACGCAATTTGAGGGTGTCATTAGTAATGCCATTGAATTTGAAAGTGTCGCAAATCTCCAGAAATCTTGCCAAGTGCATATTTGCATCTTCAGTTGCAAAGCCACCAAATTGATTGACTTGCATCATTTGGATGACACTTGGCTTGGTTTCAAAGGAATTTGCTGAAATGGTTAGCCTAGTGATGCTTGAGAGTTGGACAGGTCTCGTTGGAACTCCATAATGCTTCAAAGGTCTTCAGGCAACCATTGTTGATGGTGGTGGTGGATTTTCTCTCGCATTCTCCATAGTGATCTGAGCTGGTTGAGAGGCGCTTCTCCTTTCCCTTCAGTTTCTTCGACAAGTCTTCTCGATTTCAAAATCTAAAGGAATCAAATGAGATTGCCTCGCACTTCTCATACACTAGAAGAATTTCTTGAAAAACACAAACACCACTTGGTCAGAAGGAAAAATAAAATCTAGACTATGACTAGAATACCTTAGTATTGATATTACTAGAGGCAAAGTCCCCGACAACGGCACCAAAAACTTGTTACATAAAAAGTGTACGCAAGTGCACATGTCATAAGCAAGTAATAAAGTTGAGAGTTAAAGTATCATCCCACAAAGGCTGTGGCTACTAAGTACCAAAATTATGCATATTCCAATTTTATCTAGACGATGAATAAGTGACTTATGGTGATAATTTAAATGCAAAACAGTAAACAAAGAATAATCATTGTAATATTAGTAAGAATATGGCGAGAAAGTATCTAGGGTTTCAATTCACAATAGCTAGTCCGGATCTTTACTCCTAATTCATTAACCAAAGACGATCTTCTTAAATGCTAGCCAAGAACCCTAATTTATCCATTAGCCTTGCCCAAGGTCAAACGAACATATTCCCAAACTATGAACCCACTATATTCCTATGTGAATTGTGAATAATCTGAAAATTCCATTAGCTCTATGATTCTCTTTAACGGCTATATAAACCATAAAGGTATATTCCTATCCCTTATGAAATTTTTGTTCTTAATCCCTATGGTCTTCAATTACAACTAACCTCCCAGTATCATTCAATCCATCCTAAGCTAGGCTACATCTCCACCCTAGATGGTGGAATTAGTTCATAATGAATGCAGAAAACATAATCACATACAAATTACATATCAGTTACAAGAAAGAGGAAGAAATAAACTCTTGGATATGACGATTCGATGACGAAAACCCCAATCTTCAAGCTTGATATCTCTTCTCTTCTTGCCTCTTGTGTAAAAACGTGTGGAACCTTAGTTTAGTCCTAAAAAGTCCTATTTATAGATCCTATGAAGTTTAGGAGAAAAAAGAATTAAAACAAAGTAAGAGTCCTAATGAAATTAGGAAGTCTAGAAGTCAAATCCCGAGTTGACCGTTGGGGGTTGCAGCCTCCTGGTTCCTGCCTGGTGGCATTGTAGCGCTTGGTATAGGACGCTGCGGCACCCTAGCTCCTATCCACCTTTGGTAATTTCATCTCTAGGGGCCCTATGGCACTAGGTCAAGGGCGTTGCGGCGCCTAACTCTCTACCCTCCTGTTGTTGAGTTCTTTGTGTTAAGGCACTGGGTATAGGGCGCTGCAGTGCCCAAGCTCCTAGACTTCTGTTGATTTTCATTGTATTGGGGCACTGCGGCGCCTAAGCCCCTGCCTCTAATTCTATACTACACGATTTTAACTTCTTTCTTGCATCGGATGGCACCGAAATGGCTTCCAAGGTCTTCCAAAACATAAACCTACAAAAGGGACCATAATTTGTGAGAATCTACTCTAAGACACTCAAGAATGAACAAAAGTCAAGCAAGATTGATACGTATAAACGGTATAAAATCGGCATATCACACCTCTTTCATTGTGGATTGTGTTTGGATATGTTTCTAAACTAAGTCTGATTTCTCTCAAATATGTACTATTTCCTGAAATTGTATGATAGCAAGTGATAGACCTCAAAAAGTCAAGTAAAGCTTTCTGGAAAAATGACAATGGAATTAAGGAGAGGGCTTGGTGAAGCAGAAGCATGGAAATTGCTTTCAGAAGTTGTTTATCTGATAAGCATACAAAGTAATTATTAGCCACCACCACTACTATCAAAATACTCTCCAAAAGAATATGTGGACATGGTCATTGGTAACTTGACAATTGCAGTCAAAGTAAGAAATGCACTGTTGTAAAACTACCACTATGACAAATTTCATTATTCTTCTTCAATTTTGGCAGATAACTTGAGGAATTTACCTTCATGTTATAGGAAATATATAAGAAATGAGGAAGGAAATTTAAGGTCCCAAACTTGAGTTCTTTGGGATGCACACGTCAAATGAAAACATTTCTGCCAATAGCAACCACAAAGAATACATGCATCGATGATGCTAACTTACTAAGAAAATCTATGAAATTTTATTAAACTTATTGAAGACATTAATTGATAATATAAAGAACAAACCGAGCAAACCTGATGATGAGTAAATTTTATATCCATGAATTAGATATCATGCACATGGTATTTAGTTAGTTTTTGAGTTATTTAATGGTTTTATTCTTGTGATTTTGTGTATATTTTGTAGGAAATACAAACACTACAAGAAAAAACTGGATTCCAACAGAATTTTTCCGTTAAAATTTTGAATTCCAATGAAATTCATGGCATTAGAATAAAAGTCGTTGGAATTGCAAAATTCTAACAAAAATTCCAACAAAATTTTACCATTGGAATCCTATTTTGGGAAAAAAAAATTACAACGACAAATTCCAACGATATATTTTACCGTTGAAATTATTTTTGACAATTCCAACGATAAAATACCGTTGGAATAATTTTTAACAAGTCCAATGATATTTTACCATTGGAATTACCGTTGCAATGTTTAATATATTTTTTTAAAAAAATTAAAATTTTCTTTTAAAAAACATCAAAAATTATTTTTTAGTTTTGGTTTTTGAAATTCCAACAGAATAGAATTTCCGTTGGAATTTCTAAAGTTTTTTTTTTTTTTTTTGCAAAGAATAAATAATTAGTTGATATAGTTAAAGAAATATCTAATACACAGTTTTAAAATTTTAGTTAGTATAGCTATGCAGACACTAATTACACTATACAGTATACATAATAGGCACTGTAGTCTCATCATTAAGCTCAAGGAATCCAAAAAGTACAACTCAATTATTGAAAACAATTGCATCCAAATGAGAGATGCGAAATGAATCAAGGAGCACAAATTTATATTAAACTTTCATATATACACATAGCATAAAAGAATGGCCAAAGAAAAAAATAAGTAGCTCTAAAATGAAGGAAGCTACATCTGCTAAAAAAAATTGGTGAATGTTTCAAGATATTTTCATGTTGCATATCCACATGTAGCAGAAAAGATGTAATAAACTAATAATCTATACTCTGGATTTTTTTTTTTTGAAAAAATAAATTACTTGTACCCTCTTTCCCCTGTGACTTGTAAAAGCTGTACAATATTTGATCCTTGTCTTTTCTCTACACTTGTCTTTCAGTAAATCCTACCTGGTAGGAGAGAAGCAGCAACTATCAAGAAGGAAGTCAGATAACTCCTGAGGGAAAAGGTCTAACAAAGCCTCATAGTTGCTTCCATGTTGTTATCACTAACTACACAACTGCATCAATCTTTACATTTAAACTCTCTTGCAGAAAAGAACATATGCAGCAGATGTCTTTATCATCTCACTGTCAAGGGAAACTCTGCTATCATCAAACTCATACCATGTATTGTGACCATCCTCGAAGGGGGAAAAAAATACAGTAATAAGCATCCACAGACAATAATGAAATTATTTAACCAAATAATTTGAATGTATGTATAAAACTTGTTATGTTTTAAATCAAAGAGAAAAAAAAAATTTCAAGGCTACAGAAATGATTACAAATCAAATAATTTAGAATCCCTATATAGCTTATTCAATGTAAATTAAAACATTTAATGTCAAACAATCAAGGCAGCCAAAAATAAAACTTGACGGAACCTTAACTAAATATCAAGAACAAACTTGAGTCCTTGAAAAAGATTTGCTGTTTTATGGGAAGCTTACATGACCTTTGATGTACAAGAAAACTCGTCCTTTGGACTTGAGTTTTAAACAAAAGTAGAAAAATTTACCGCAAGTATTCTATAGAAAACCTCTTATTTCCTATGGCCCATACATTCCATATAGTCCTGTATTTAGTATAACAGTTGATTTTGCAATTTTGACAATGTTGTTGCTGGGAATGCTACATGGAAAAAGATCAAAGAGTACTTTAAAATTTTCTGTTTGGTATAACATTTGAGTCAACTGAATGAACTTGAATGAAAATAACTATGGCCTTCATTTTAACCTAATTACTCTGACTATGCAGTAGAGGGTAAACTTAAAGAGCAAGATGAGCAAATGACAACAAAGCCTCATTAACAACTATTTAAGATAATAGCAGAATGCATACCTGAACCTCCCATCCTTGAAAAGCAACTCAGTAAGTGCATCTCTTAGATATGGATTTGGATCTGTTAGGAGCTGATAGACTTTTTCAGGCAAGTGTACCTAGTCACACAAGTAGTAATAGATGAATTGAGTATCATCCTAAGGGATTAATGCAAGTAACTACCACTTTCTCCAATACTAGTTCTATTTGGAAGAATTAATACTTTGGATTGAAGGCAACCTAAAAATGACTACTGTAATTAACTAAGTAATAAAACTCAAACAATTACGTAAACAATTTAAATAGCAATTTAACTGTGAGGTTGATGATAAGAATGAGAAGGTTAGGGGTTGATTTCATTCACTTGCAAATTCAATTACTTCATAGACAAAGTAACCTTGGGATCAGGACTGAACTAATTATTCCAGTTACAATTCCTTTGTTGTTGGTTGCTTTCCCTAATGTGATTGAACCCAATCCCTTGGTGAAACAATCCTCCCTATCTCAATTAATTGTCAAATTCCTTGACACAATCAACTAGTCTAGGTGATTAAGCTATAGGAAATCAATTCAAGACCATCTAAACTAAGTTATCTATTCCTAGATTAACTCAATTAAGGACAGAATTCACAGAAGCATATTTGTGTCTTACTATTCCTAGCATCAAAACGAATCTTTAACTATTCAAATGGAGGCTAGTCATTTAAACACATTAATAATAGTAAATTCCATTCAACAAGAAGAATTGTACTAAAACAAGTTCATTCAGCCTTGAAACCTTATTACAAACGAATTACATCAAACCCCTAACACTAAGAGTTTAGCTACTCATGACTAAAGTTAATAACATTAAACAGATAAGATTCAACATAGGAGGAAAAGAAGAAAAACTAGATGTAGATTGAGTGCCAATTGCTCCTCTTTGTGCTCTAGCTCTTCTCCTCCTTTTCTTCCCAAGTACGGCCTCTCCCATCCCATGCATCAGATTCCTATTTATACTTCTGTGAAATTAGGTCTTCTAATAAAAAATAGCTCGGACACGGCTCTGACACGGCCGTGTTCTATTTCTGGACTTGGGCGTGTCACTTAAGGCACTTCCTTGGTCATTGAACACGGGACCAGACATGGCCGTGTTCTTCTCTTGTCACTACCTGTGTTCCTCATACATGGTCCGTGTTCTCATTGTTCTGGGCGTGTTCTATATTTGCACACTCTGCTTGATCAACACAGCCTCGCACACGACCGTGTCTTATCTTGTTTGAGGCTGTGTTTGTCCATAAGCTTGAGTAGCAACTTCTGGATGCTAGACACGGGGGAAACACAGCCGTGTTCCTGCCTGTGTCCCCATGAAAACTTGGTATGAGACTGGTCTCCTTGCCATTTGCTTCATTGATTGCTTTCAACTTCTTCCTTTTTCCTGATTAAACATCTTAGTACCTGACAACACCAATTCATGGATTAAGTACCATGTTTAATGAGAATTTGCTCACAATGCAGGTATGAATTCAGTAAAACATGGATTATATAGTCCTAAAAGACAAGTATCAAGAGCCTTATAGCAAAGTATGGATATGAAGCAGCAAGCACCTTAAAATAATGAGACACCTTAAAAACAGACACATACGCAGAACTCAGACATGATAGATATTTTTAAAACTAATTGAAATTTGACATTCTAAGGGGTACTCGAATTTATCTTCTATTAAAAGGCATTATAACAGGTTCAATATGGTAATATGATATGGCTACTTCCCGAAGACTCTCTCTACTCATTCTAGATTCTACTTGATAATATGAGCAAGCCTCCAATTCAAGTTAATTGGCAAAAAGCTCTTTTTGTTATCTTGAAAACTATAACACATAAGATAGGAAACAAAATTATTATAGGAAAAGAACTAAAGAGCAAAACATTAAAACATATTCATTACTTAACAGTGGAATTATGAGAGACACGTACTAGCAACATTCTGTTTAACACGTTCACACCTTGCTTCCAACTCCATCATTTCCTGAAGAGGAACGAAATAGCATTATCAATTAACAATAAACAGCTTACCTTACAAGCAGGACAGAAATTATAAGAAAAACAGAAAAGAAAATGTTCAGTTTTACCTCTGCATTTGGAGCCCTTTTGCTCTGCCCATTCAGCCAACAAATCCATTCAACTAAAAGGATTAAAGAGTAACCATCCACCAAGAATGCAAAATTATGTAAGAATCATAGCCTATTTTGTATACATTTTACATAATACATATCATGTTTGTAATACTAAAGCTGAGGGCTAAGCAATAATGTCACTTTTCCAAAGTTTTACCATGCTTTAAAAGGGTGTCTACACATACGAGAAGCTAATCTTTTTAATCTTAAACAAGCTATCACACAGTTAAATCCTTCCCAAGGAGATACAACGCCGAATTTAACCTTTTTTATTTTGGTTACAATGCAAAAGATACAACGAAAAAAAGCAACACAATACAAATATCTTAGGCAAGTTATTAGAGGTTTTAGTAGCTTTTGAAATGTATTTCTAGTGAGTTGATCATTCCTTTATGGGAGACTCAAAGACAATAATTCAGTTCATACCACACAAATAAATACTATAGGAATCCAAACTTCAAGGAAATCCAACGGGCATATATAAAAAATAAAACACAATACAGTCCATAGATAAGAAGAACTGCAATATCAAGCATAAAACTGCAAAAGTGTGAATGCATGCGTGATTATATATGTATAAGAAGAAACTTCTAATTAAGTACCAATTACTATTAAATTGTTACATGGAGCATAGTTTAAAGCAAAAAAGGAAAATAAAAAGCAAAGATTGAAACCCACTTACTGATGCCATCTATCTCTTCCGTTCTGGTGAAGTATATATTCCTAGCTTTGTCTACTCCCACCTGTGTCCGATTGCTGAAGAACCCAACAATCCTCACAACCAGCCTCGACATTCCTAACTCAATTTCAAATGTGTTCCACCTCTGACATAATTTTTCTCCAATCAAACGTTAGAAAAGACGAAGCTTTACATTCTTCTTCATCCAATATAATTGCTAGAGAGTAAATTCCAGAGTGTGGTCGTGTCCGAAAGAAACAAAAAATCTGGGTTTTGTTCGCAAAGTCGTGTTGTTCAGAGAGACTCTCACCGAAGATAACCGCCTTGCTAGGGTTTCCGATCCTCGTAGCACATAAGCTTCATGGAATTTCAGAGCAATGCTCGAAGCAAAACCGAAAATTGGAGTAAATCAAAGGAAAAACAAAACCAAAAATTGGAGTAAATCAAGCTCCACAAATAGATTCTATAGTTTATATTACTTCGATTGGTTATGAAATAGGACGAAAGAAAGCAACAAAATTAGATTCGATAAAAGGAGAAAGAGATAGAGATACCTTGCTGAACTTAAGGGCGTGTTGTTTGCCGGAAAGCTGGACGTTGCCACCGACGAAGACAAGCATGCTGTAGTTGACACCAGAGGAAGGAAGGAGGAATAGGGCACTCGCTCGGTGAAAGGGGAAAATGAAAGGGAAAGAGGAAGAAATGAGGAGTAAATTCTCTTGAAAAAATTTCCAACGGAATATACTGTTAGAATTTAAAAAATTAATTTTTTTTTCTTTTTTTGAAACTCCAATGGTAATTCCAACGGATAATTTCAACAGTAATGCAATTCCGTTAGAATTACCGTTGGAATTTTCAGAAAATTTCTTCCTTTGGAATTACAATAGTATTTCATTCGATTAAAATTTTTTGTTGGAAAATTATCTTTTTCTTGTAGTGAAATATTACAATTGGGAATGATCCAGACATGTTTAAAGGTTGAAAAGACAAGAATTTAGTGTCCTTGCTGAAGCTTGGGCACCTAGGCGCCCAAATTGTTGTTGCTGGTAGAAAGGATAGGGCCTAGCTAGGCACCCAGGATTTTCCCTGTACGATTTTTTATTAGTTTTCCTATTTCTTGTAAGTTTTGAGCCCCAAAATAATTCCTAATGTAATTAGACTTTCTAAGACTTATAAATACATGTTTTTAGGACTAGTTTAAGGTCACCACATGTTCTAAATCTTAAGAGAGCAAGGAGAAGAGATTGAAGGTTTTGAGTTAGAGATTTGACGACAGTTCTTCATTGTCATGAGTTTTTTTTTCCCCTTTTTCTTCTTGAATCATGTTTAGAATTTGTGCTATCATGTTTTTATCTTTGATCATGAACTAACTCTCTTTTCTAGGGCTATGATGTGTTAATCATAAAAGAAACCAAGAGGGGAATTATGTGTCTAGTTCATTGGGTAGAATACCATAGATTGCATGTAGGGTAGAGATATACCTACATGACTTTTGTAGTCACTAAAAGGGATCCATAGAAATTGAATGAATTTTTTAGTTATTCGTAATTTATATAGATATATAGTGGGTTCATAACTTAGGAATATTTTCATTAGACCTCGAGATAGGCTAGTAAATAGTATAAGGAATCTTGACTATCAATTAAGAAAATAATTATGGATTAAGAATATAAGTAATGTAACCTGAATTAGTTATGATGAAATCAAAAACCCAAGGTTTTATTTAAGACTAGTCTTGAATTTCTCCTGAATCAATTAATCAGATAAAGTTAGAATTGACCCAAATTTAGTAATTAATAGCTTTAATACTCGTGGGAACAATAAACTCACTTTTATTATATTACTTGTAAGATGATAGTGTGCACTTGCACTTTGTTTTCTCACAACAAAAACTTTCAAACGTACCACGTCCTGAAGCATTAAAGTTTATATGTGAAAATATGTCCAAAATGGAATGGAATTACAAAATGTATTTCCATATAAATTTATTTATATAGTGTAGCAATCGATTATGAAAGATGAGTTATATAATTACAAAATTGGATGAACCATATTTAAAGAAAAGAATTACAAAGAATCATTTTACCGGAATAATTCATATTCACATACCCATGTGTTGCTTGTTTATTGATTCGTGGAATAGAAAAAGCAACAATCAGACAGAGAGTCAATCACACCTCTCCATAGCCATTTGGTCCCACGTTTTCCCTTGTGGTTGCATTATGCAAGTCAATTTAAAGACCAAGACTTGGGCAATGAGTTGGTGCTAACCCCACAATAATGATGTTACTGTCACATATGCTTGAAAATACTGGAATAAAGACTGATGAAAATAAGTAGGCTGATTAGATTTTAGAAATAACATTTTCACTGAAAAATAAATTATTGAAAAATACTTTTTTAAAAAGAACGTGTTATTAGATATGATTTTGAATTTTTCCCTAGAAAAAAAAAAGAAACGATTTTAAATTAAAAATACTTAATTTCTTGTTGCATTTGTCCTAAAAATTGGCTTCCCCTTACTTGGAAAATAAATTCATTCTGTAAAGGATAGCAATTGCAAGTAATTGAACCCATTGATTAGAATAGTATTTTCACAATAATTCTTCCTTAACAACAAAAAGTGAAAAGGATTAAGAGGAATCAATTGAAATTAGATTTTATAATTGGTGTTTTCTGCTGTTAAGGAAGAATTATTGTCGTTGATTGTAAATGTAGACAATGGCAAAAAAAATAGTTCTTTATTTATTTTAATTCAAATACTAGTACTCAGCCATGTTATGGTTTACCTACTTGACTTGAACATTCAAATGAAACCACAACACACACAGACATACACACACACACACTAACGACTTCTTGAAATTCTTCATCGTAGCTTTTAGTTCAGTTCCAAGTATTAGTTTGAATATTGACCCAATCTCCCATGGATCAAGTAAAACCAAAGCCATTATGGCTAATAAATTGATTTATTGCTTGCACTAGGCATATGTGTTTGGAGCCAACAAACATGCTTGAATGTCAATCCTATGACTCTTTCTTACATCAGTTGATCTCAAATTATATAGTGAAGATATGATATTATGGTAGTTTAACAATACGGCTGGTGCATATGACTAATAAAAATAAATGCTTTGTGACTTAAAAGACTTTTCATTAGTTACTTAGAAAACTTTCAAGCATGGAAAGAAAAATACTTATCATAAAAAACTTGTAAACAAACTCAAACAGATGCTTTGGGATTTATAAGCTCATTCAAAAACTTGATTATGATCTTCTTGAGTTCAGCTAAGACATCTTTCATATTTCCCCTTTCATTCGGAGAATCTGCTGAACAATCCAATGCTAACCCCATGATGGATAATAAGCAATCCTTTTTAACAGCTAATTGTCCTATGTCTTCTTTCAACAGTTGGACACCAATAACATCAATTATTGTATCAGGATACGAATCTTTCACCCAATGCTTGATGCTAAATTCTCCATGGAATATTTCATTTGTGGGCTCCTTTCCAGTGAACATTTCCATAAGCAAAATACCGTAGCTATAAGGGAAACCATACTCTACATGTAAAGGAAACCAAATCCTGAAGATATTTGATATTATCAGATGAACATAGAAAATGTTTCGGTATATTAGAAATATTTTTATAACATGATTTATTTGTAAGAAATAGAAAGGCTTGTTGAAAATGATTTAGACACATCACCTGGAGCCATATACCCCATTGTAGCCAGTGTCATAGTGTGTGTCAAGGAATCTATACCCAAAAGTTTTGCAATGCCAAAATCAGTCACATGTGCAACCATATCTTGATCCAACAATACGTTACTGGGTTTTAAATCACAATGCACAATTGGTATAGAACAATCATGATGTAGATAATTCAATGATGTCGCAATATCGATCATTATGTTCAACCTTTTAGTTATACACAACAATCAATTGTTAGACTATAACCACCTCTCTAAACTCCCATTAGGCATATAACTCAAAACCAATGCCTTAAAGTCAAACTCCCATTAGGCATATAACTCAAAACCAATGCCTTAAAGTTAATATCATTACTACAACTGCTAATGACTTTGACAAGATTTCGATGGCGGACATTTCGCAGTACTTCACATTCAAAATCAAAGCTTCTAATTCCTCCTTCAAGCTCTAATTTGAAAACTTTTATTGCAACATTCATCCCGTTGGCAAGTATTCCCTTATATACTTTTTCAAAGCTCCCTGCACCAAGTAAATTGACATCATTGAACTGATTTGTAGCTTGCTAAGTTCGTGGTATGAAATTCTTCTCCATGTTGTCACTGTTGAGTCTTCCTCTGGATTGGATGGCTTACTGTGCTTTTGCCATTTGAGCACATATAAGAATGTCAGTATAAGCATTGTGGCAACCCCTACTGGCAGAACAAATTTCAACAAAATTGCAGTAGCTTTTGGGGATTTGCTAGATGCAGTAGTTTTGCATTTTGGGACTTGCAAGTGTGGAGCACCACAAAGTCCTTCATTCCCTATGAATGATTGAGAAGACAAGTTTCTAAAAGGACTACCACTAGGAATCTCTCCTTCTAATTTATTGAAAGAGACATTAAAAAGCTTCAGATGCACAAGTCCCTCCAAAGACTTGGATATAACACCCAGATAAATTGTTTTCTGATAAATAAGGTTCTTCCAAACTCACCAAACTATCAAAAGATTCAGGGATAAGTCCTTCAAATTTATTTTGTTGCAAGTCAAGATGACTTAAATCTTGAAGTCCTCCAATGCTGCTTGGAATGTTTCCTGATAAATGATTATCTGATAAATTAAGCTCTGCCAAAACTCTTAGATTTCCAATTTCTAGTGGATGAGGTCCTATTAGCTCATTTGAGGACAAGCTTAATTTTAATAAAGAGTAAAACCCTTTTTTAGTTCTTGAAAAATGTAGCAAGTGACAAATTCGTCCTCCAAAAATTTTCGGTGACAAATTAGTTCTTGAATTATTATTTTGCTGACAAATTAGTCCTTCAATAGGTAATATCAGTGAAAATAAAAGAAGGACTTGAATGAGACAAGGAAGGTTAAAACGTAGCTAGGCAAGATCAGTGAAAAAAATTTAAGAAAGGGGTCTGCAGGAGTCCAGAACTTTTCTCATTAAAGTACTGGAGGACTAATTTGTCAGATAGAATAATAATTCAATGACCAATTTGTCACAAAATTTTTTGGAGGACGAATTTGTCAGTAACTACATTTTTCAAGGACTAAAAAAGAGTTTTACTCTTTAATAAATATGTGAGGCTCAACAAATCATAAGGTATTGTCAAGTTCAATTTATTACCAGCAAGTGAAAACTCCCTCAACCATGAAAGGTTACCCAAGCAAGTAGGTATGGGTCCAGAAAAAGTGTTACTACCCAAATCTAAGTTCCACAACCTCTTGAGTTGACATATTACAGGTGGAAGTGGTCCTTCTAATAGGTTCCCATCAAGAGAGAAACCTTGTAGGCCTTGTAATCTCCCTATTCCAGTTGGAATGGTTCTAGTGAGTTGATTATAACCAAGGTGAAGGTATATTATGCCACTTAAGTTGCCAATATTTGCTGGAATGCTACCCCTTTTTCCACAAAGCGCAATTCCCAAGTGCTCGAGAGAAGTGGAGAGATTGCCAATGGACATTGGAAGGATGGAGTTCAAAGGATTGTCAAAGAAGGATACTGCTTTTAGATAGTTACTACTAGTTAAAGAATTTATAATACTCAACTTTGGATTGGAAGGATCTGAAATCAAATTATTAACTCCAAGGTTAAGCCATTTGAGCTTCTTTAAACTACTAAATATGTCTGGAATGTAGTGAGAAAGTGAGTTGTTTGACAAATCTAATCTAGTGAGCAAAGAAGCATTGGACAAGGAGCTGGGAATTTTCCCACTAAGATAATTAACCGCTAATGCTAACACGTTAAGATTTGGAGCCATAGAGCCTAAGGTTGATGGTAGACTGCCTGAGAGTTGATTTGTGGGTAGGTGAATTTCTAATATTGTAGAAATATTAAAGATTTCTGGTGGAATTTGACCACTCAGGTTGGCATCTTGGAGAGCCAAGATCTTTAGATTATATAGATTCCCAATCTCTTTTGGTATTGTACCTATCATGCATAAAAGGAATAATTTCATCATATTTATAAAATTTGATAGCCTATTGCACATCAATAATAAATCCAAGACCAAGAAATCCACATTTCTAGAAATTTCATGTTTCTTTCTAAAGACTTTCCATATTCCGAACATATAAATTTCACTATAAAAAATGAAAACTTTTGATTCTATATCAGGTTACTAGATATCCTTGTACTTCAAATATCAGAGTTAACATGGTTATTTGTAAACTAAAGGGGTGAATCATACCTTGCAAATTGTTGTGGCTAAGGTACAACAAATTAAGCATTGTCAAGTTCCCGATCTCTCTAGGTATGTTTCCCTTGAATTTATTGTAAGATACCGACAATACTTGCAGCTGCTTGCAATTAAACAGGCTAACTGGAATTTCTCCAAAGAAGTCATTTTGTTCTAAGTTAAACAATTCCAACTCAGGAAGGTGATAGAAGACATTTTATGGGACTTCACCAGAAAGGTTATTGTTGCCGAGATTAATAACCTGAAGTGATGGTATGTTTGAAAGGGAGCTTGGGATGGAGCCTGAGATTTGGTTATTATAAACGCTTACCCATTGTAATGCAGGGGCATTGATGAAATTGGATAGTAGGAAACCCCAAAGTTTGTTACGACCAAGATCAAGTATTTGTAGTGAAGTTATGTTGAATATGGAGGGTGTGATCTTACCCATGAATCTGTTATAGCATAACCCCAACTCTTCAAGTTTCGGTAAGAACACAAACCATTATGGGATTTGTTAGGAAAACGATAATGGAGACTAACTAGGTTGGATTTGAGGCGTGAACAATTACATTGTCTTGAGTGTAATATTGCTTCTCTATAAAAGCAAGTTACCCCAGGATACGACAAAGCCCTCAAAAACTCTCAATGGAAAAGTGAATTCTAATGCATTAAGGAGTTCCCTTTTATAAAGTTGAAAAGGCACTAATGAACAAATATAATTGGTCAGTAATTAACAGACATAATTGTCTATTCGGAATAGATATAATTGTCTGTTCGGAATAGTCATAATTGTCTATTCGGAATACTCACAACAGTCTGTTCGAAACAGACACAACAATTTGTTCGAAACAAACACAATTGTCTATTCGAGTTTACTCATTTGAACCTGTTAACTTAATTAACCATCATCCGAATCGGGTCAAACCGACCCGACCCGGTCCGGTCCAGATATTAAACTCGAATAGACAATTGTGTTTGTTTCGAACAGACTGTTGTGACTATTCCGAATAGACAATTATGACTATTCCGAACAGACAATTATGTTTATTCCGAATAGACAATTATGTCTATTAATTACTGACCAATTATATGTTTGAAAGGGAGCTTGGGATAGAGCCTGAGATTTGGTTATTATAAACGCTTACCCATTGTAATGCAGGGACATTGAAGAAATTGGATGGTAGGAAACCCCAAAGATTGTTACGACCAAGATCAAGTATTTGCAGTGAAGTTATGTTGAATATGGAGGGTGTGATCTTACCCGTGAATTTGTTCTAGCGTAACCCCAACTCTTCAAGTTTCGGTAAGAACACAAACCATGATGGGATCTCCCCACTAAAGTTATTGAAGTGTAAGCAAATGAGTTTCACTCTATCTAACCTCGCTAATTTACTAAGAAGGGAACCATGAAAGGTATTGTTAGAAAGATCTAACTTAGCAAGGAAGGATAGGTTTCTAAGATGAGGAAGGATAGTGCCCACAAGGCCCATGTAAGAGAGATTGAGGGCAGTAACTCTAAGCCGAGAAGATGCACAAGTGATGCCAAACCAATTGCAAACAGGGGTTTTAACAGACCAGTTTTTGGCAAGGAAATTATTAGGGACATAAATGATATGGCCTTTGAAGGCAAGAAGAGAAGATTGGTCGGTGTTTATATTGAGGACTTCAACCACAGTAATACTAGTCCGAGCCATAAAAAAGAACAGTAGAACCAACACAGTTGGAAAAAAGAGGAAGTGAACTCCATTGAGTTGGTGATGAACACACTTTTTATACAATAGTTATCCCTCATACTTAGTCTTTTAAACCTTTTTTGGGCTGAATTGCATAGACTTAGACCTCATTTCATGACTTTGGATCCATTTGTGCCTAATTGCAATTTCCAGCAATACTGAGCATTTTATGCTGTCTCTGTGTTTCGTGCATATCTTGAGTTCTGAATGTCTAAAAATTCTGATTCATACCTTTTAGGAAAGCTGAGAGAATTTTCTACAACTTTCTTTCAGGGCTCCAAAGCTAATTCGGACGTCCAGAAGGTCATATGCAGCCTGGAAGCCAGAGAAGATATGCTGTCGCAGGATCCTGCCTACATGCAGTATTTGGGCCACAACTTGAGTTGTGGATGTCATATGGACCTGAAATTGGTACCATTGGAAAGCTAACAGATAGAGCTTCAATTGATATGAAGACCGGTTCACCATATTTTGTATTGAAGATGGTCTTATTTGCAGTGGAAGTTGCTGATGGTTCCAGACACCTATTGGCACTTAAATGGGCCTAACTTCCTCATGACAAGTCCAAATGGGCCCAAACCAAAGCCCAATTAAAGCTAAGGCCCATGGGAACAAGTGTGCCCTAAGGGCAATTTGGGTGTGCATGTAATTTTGGAGGTCTATATCAACACAAGGGGGTAGCCGAAATTGATATCAAGTCATTTTAGATATTTTAGACAGCTTTTGCTCTTTCCTTAGTCCTTAAGTTTTCTCTTAGATATTTTGTAAGAACTTGGCTTCTCTTGTTCATGGAGGGCTAATTCATCAAATCAATCTAGGTTTTGGCTGTTCTGATTATTGGTTTTGAGATTATGTGTTGTTGTTATTCATTCAATGATTAATCTGCTTCTTGCTTCCTCTGGACTATTCTGTTTGGATTGTTAAAATTTGAATTTGGATCTTCATGTGTGATTGCTTAATTGCATGTGATAAAAGAGGATTGTATGGTTGATTAATGTTTCTGAGCTTTTGGATGGATTAATCACCTTGGCTGGATCATGGACTTAGGTAAAACTAGACTTGAATGTTTGCTTAATTCATTTAGTCTTAGTTAATTCCGAATTCTGGTTGCTTAACCAGTGGACATCCATAGAACATTGAGAGGCGTCTTGATATGTTTTAAAGGCCAAGAAAATGGTTAATAATTGAATGGATCATTAGAAATCAAAGATGAACTAAAATCAAAATCGGTTAAGGCTTGGATTGGTTGTTTTCCTTTAGGTTACCACTTTCAATTAATTTTTGTTAAATACTTAAACCAAACAAAACCCCCATGTTTATATGCTTCTTAATATGATTCACTAAATAGAACAATCCTTAGGTTCGACTTAGGGCTGCCCTATGCTGCAAATAGCTTAGGTAATCGACCTTAACCTTAATTAATTTGAGGAGCCTCGGCAGTTCATCAGTTGGGAGTTCATGATGACCTTTTAGTGAAAGATACACAACTAACAAAGTTTGAGGGAATTTAATGGTGTCTCAAATTATGAGATACCATACCACTCAAGACTGACTTGAGTATGAATAGGCGGAGCCTAAGGTGATACTTTATGCGTCTCTTCTTCTCTCTCTCCTTCATTGAAACTCCATTCAATTATACTGATTGAAAGTAGATAAGTAGCCACATATATTGACCACCGATGAATAGACTACCAAATGAATTAGAGTAATACTATTTAGCCAGACAATTTTTCTTAGAATTATATTTAAAATGGGCTGACGTTACTGTCAAATGGGTAGGATAGAAATATCTTATCTGAATACAAACCATCCAACTTTTTTTTTTTGGTAACCCAACAACTTCGCCAAACACCATCCTTTGGTAGTCTACTCATCGGTTAATATATGTGCTCTGTTATTGTAGTTGAGTAATGAATAAGCTATAAGATGATTGTTGGTTGTTGACAAGCCCGTTACCTTTTTAGCAACTTGGTATGATGCTTTACAAGTGGGTATTCATGGGTTAGCTGCCCTTCCTAGTGTCGTTGTCATGATTCTTCAATTTCATTTCATCAATTAAAATTGAAATTATGTTTATTATACCTATATAATATAATATTAACCAAAATAAATATTTATATAAAAGAAAAATACATGGCCTCAACACATAGAAAATGGCACAAAGTTTAAGTATATTTGAATCCAATTCTCTCTCTTAATTATTTTGTCTTATTTTTAAATTCTAAGTTATTAATAAATTGAATTCTTAGAAGTGTTATTGTTGATTCAATATGTTTTCCCCATATTTAATTTTGGATTTGCAAATTACCTTTCAAATTTTATTTTTGCAATCAAAGAATTCAATTCTACTTAGATTTTTAAGTGCACAAGGGAAAAAAATAGTTATAAAGAGAATTAAATAGAAGTGCCATATCAAGTTAATTATTAATATTGTATGTCATCATTGTTCACATATCATAGTGAAAAAGAAAGGCCCACAAAAGAAAAGGAGAAAAACTAGAAAGCTGCTCATCTGCACTATATTGAAAATAGTTCCAGCTTTTGATGTGCGCAAGATAAAAAAAAAAAAAAAGACTTATAAAGAGAATGAAATACAAGTGCCATATCAAGTTAATTATTAACATTGTCTTTTATCCTTCTGCACATTTCATGGTTAAAAAGAAAATACACTATATTATTTTCGAGAGGAATGGGTTTAGACTCCAGGTACATGCTTTCAAAAATCTAATAGGATGGAGAGTGTGGTATTTACACTTCATTACTCAATTATGTAAGTGCAAAATGAAATTTTAACAAATTTAGGAAAATATGAATAATTTATTCAACCGAAACATTAAAACTCTAATGACTTGTAAAGTGATATTTAATTTTCCATCAATTAAAAAGAAAAAAAATACATTACACTTAAAATGTGCTATTGGCAGCATAGTTAGTACTATACAATATGGGAATTAAACGTTGAAATATACTTACGAGTATAATATAAATTTTTATTAAAGATACAGTCAAACATACAATCTATAATACTGATCTAATAAATATATGGGAAAATTTATTAAAATAATGCAAGTAAAATAAATAAATACAAAAAAAGGTTACTGTTAAAATAATTTACCAAAATAGGTCACTTTTGAATATTTTATTGAGGGCTACCGAAAGAAAGAGAAACGTTGAAATATTTTAGCATTTTATGTAAAGAAATGCTAAAACATTTCAACATTTTATGTAAATAAACACTGAAACATTTTAGCATTTTTTACCTGAAAGACGCAATGCATTGAATAACCATTCAATTTGCATTCCATGTTATACATTCATAATTTTTATCTGTCAACGTGAGAGCTTGCAATGGATCCTGAGTTTCTCCACCTGCCTCCCCCCCTCCTTCGACCGTTGGGTAAGCCACCTAATGACGGCGGAGGTGGTGCAACTTCTTTGAGTTCTAGTGCTGATGACACAGCTCCATTGCCAAAACCTATTTCTTTTAGGGATAAAATGATGGGTGGGAAGACTGCACCACCTCCTCCACCAAAGGTAGATTTGATCGCGGCAAAGTTGGTGCAGATTGAGTATGAAAGAGGCAACTCACTTCTACCCAAAATCATTGTGGCCGATAGTGTTATGGAGCAACTAAGAGTTCCATGGGAAGATGCTCTCATTGTAAAGTTGCTTGGCAGAGATATTGGTTATGCAACTATGAAGAACCGTTTAAAGGTAATATGGAAACCAACTGGTGACATAGATCTCATGGATTTAGGCTGTGGTTTTTTTATGGTCAAACTAGATTTGGAGACAGATCGCAGCAAGGCAATAGAGGGTGGCCCATGGATGATTTATGATCATTATTTGATAGTAAAGAGATGGTCATCAGATTTTCATCCAAAACATGCGAAGATAGATGAGACCTTTGCATGGGTTCGTTTTCCAAGGCTTAATCCGCATGGCGAATGGCTAGTTGTCTCTAGAAGAAAGAGAATGGGGAAAGCTAAGGCCTTCATGCAGGAGACTGAAAGTAAGGCAACTGCCCATCATAATAAGTTCGCTTCATTACAGAATATGAAGAGGGGTTCTGGTCACTCTTATAGAAACTCTAAAGTTACGGGGCAAGCGATGTCAGTGTCTGATATGTGCCACAACCCGGTCATGACACGAGAAACTCACAAGAGGTAGCGAAATGAGGGCCCAAGTGCAGGTCCAACCAGAAACAAGGTGGGGCAGAGTAAACCCGCGTTAGAACCCGAGGTGCTTAGTCAACTTCAGATATTTGAGATTGGGAACCTCTCTGCTGAGGAGCGGGCTAGAAAAGAAACCATGGAAAACAAAAGCAAGGCAAGGAAGCAAGTGGTTAGGTTGCACCATGCCTATCAACAGGGAAGTAACATGGCTCCAGGGACTACTATAAAAGCTCAGGGTAGGGTTGATGACCTGGGGCAGCAGGTGGATGTCAATCCCGCAAATTATAATTTTCATGGTATCTTTGGGTCTCAGCCTCCGGATCCAGTCTCTGATGGAGAGCGATTGGTATCTATTGATGTGTTAAATGAAACGAATGACGCAAAGATAGCTTAAGTGCATACGAGTTTAACCAGGGAACCAGAAACGAACATGCAAGTTGAAATCCATGAAGAGTAAGACTATGTTTAAGGTTGCGATGCTCGTCCCTATTTTTTTTGGTTTTTATGATGTTTGGTTTCAAAGAATTTTCTATCCTTGCGTGGAACATTCGAGGTGCAGCTAGTAAAAGAGCCAAGAGAAATCTTCATGAATACTTGTCTCTTTACAAACCAACGCTGGTATTTATTTTGGAGACTCATATTCAGTTTGAGAAGGTGAGCAAGTATTGGGAGAGAGTGGGGTACACCGCAGTGCACATTGTTGAAGCTCAGGGTCATGCAAGAGGTATCTGGTGCCTTGCTAATTGTCCTGACGTCCAAATTATAGTGGCAGATGCGTGTGCCCAAGCCATTACTTGTCATTTGAAGAAAGGCAATTCGGAGTGGTGGTGCATTGGTGTGTATGCTAGCCCAACGCCTACTTTTAGATATCAGTTCTGGGATTATTTGTCTAATATACGTCGGAGTATTGCTTGTCCTTGGATGCTTTTGGGCGATTTCAATGATATTCTTCTTCCTTCAGAAGTGTGGGGTGGCACTTTCCACAATAATAGAGCAGAGTCATTTGCTAACATGATGGGTAATTGCCAGCTTATGGATATGGGGTTTGTAGGTCCGGCTCATACTTGGCACAGAACTCTTAATGGGACTAGGAGAATTTCTAAGCGGCTGGACAGAGCTTTAGTTGATGTGGATTGGCGTCTCTTCTTTCCTGAAGCTCATTGCTTGAATCTCTATCGTAATTATTCTGACCACAACCCAATCTTCATCAAGTTACATAGGAAGGAGTCTTCTCTGGGTCAACGTCCTTTCCTGTTTGAAGTAGCTTAGGCCACTCATCCTCATTTCAGGGCTTTGGTTCAAGAGGCTTGGGGTGGTGACGAAGGTGATGTTGTTTCTAAACTTCTCTCAGTTAAAGATGCAGCTTTAAAATTTAACAATGAGGTGTTCGGGAATATTTTTAAGAGGAAGCGATCCATATCTTCCCGCCTTGCTAATATTCAAAAAAAATTAGAAAGGACTAATTCAATGTTTTTGATTAATCTTGAGGCAGATTTGAGCAAGGAATTGGATGAAATTCTAGCTCAAGAAGAAATCCTTTTGTTTCAAAAATCCTGAGAGAAATGGGTGCAATTCGGGGATGGGAATACAAAGTTCTTCCATACACAAACTTTGGTGCGGAGGAAGCATAATAGGGTGGAGGGTCTTTACCTTTCGAATGGGACATGGTCCACTGACCCTATCCTCATTCAACAGGAAGCCACCACCTATTTCAAGAGCTTATTTTGTACCACGGAGGTCAACAATAATTCCCACTTAGTGTTTGACTTTTTGCCTAAGCTTGGAGATGATTGTTATACAGTGCTTACCAAGGAAGTCACCAAGGAGGAAGTTTGGACTGCGATTAAGTTTATGCATTCCTTTAAGGTGTCTGGCCCTAATGGCTTCCAACCTTTCTTTTTTAAGAAGTTTTGGGGGGGGGGGGTGGTGGGAGACTCAGTGACATATATAGTTCGCCATGCCTTCAAGGAAGGGTCTTTTGATGGTAACATCTCTGAAACTCTTACAGTGTTGATCCTTAAGGAGAATAATCCAACAAGGGTTACTCAGTTGCGACCAATTAGCCTCTACAACATGATATATAAAATTATTACTAAGGTGCTTGTGAATCGGCTCCGCCCTTTCTTGATGAAGCTCATTAGCCCGCTTCAAAGTAGCTTTATCTCGGGGAGAGGGACTCATGATAATATTCTGGTGGCTCAAGAAATGTTGCACTTCATCAATAAAACAAAAAGTAAAAAAGGTGCTATGGCTTTCAAAATTGATTTAGAGAAGGCGTATGATAGAGTTGATTGGGATTTCCTGAGATCTACTCTTGAGGATTTTGGGTTTCCAGAAATAACTATCAAGCTCATCATGTTTTGTTTTCATCTTCCTCTCTCTCTCTCTTGTTTGGAATGGCGGTAAGCTTCCTTCTTTCAAACCTAGAAGAGGGTTGCGTCAAGGTGACCCTTTATCTCCTTATTTATTTGTGATTTGTATGGAAAAGTTGTCCTTATTAATTGAGAAAAAGGTAAATAGAGGGGAGTGGCAGCCATTGCGTTGTGCTAGAAATGGCCCACAAGTCTCTCATCTTCTCTTTGCTGATGACTTAATGCTTTTTACTTAGGCTTTTATTACATAAACCAGAGTGGTTAACATGACTATTGCTGAGTTTTGTAGGGCCTCAGGTCTTAAAGTAAATTTTGCTAAGTCCAAAGCTATTTGTTCCCTGAGCATCTCTAGAAGAAAGCAAGATCGTATAAAGCATTAGTCTAATATTGCTTTCACTGCTAGATTTGATAGTTATCTGGGCACTCCAATATTACATGGGAGAATTAAGAAAAGTGACTTTGGTCTTATCACTGAGAAACTTGCAGGCCGTCTTATGACTTGGAAGAATAAACTTCTCAACAGAGCAAGTTGCATCACCTTGGCCAAATCAATGCTTACTTCTATGCCCATTTATACAATGCAAACTTTGTGGTTACCTCAATCTGTGTGCTTTGACATTGATAAACTAGTGAGGAAGTTTATTTGGAAGGGAACTGATGGTCATGGTCTTCATTTAGTCAACTGGGAAACAATTACTCTTCCTCGCAAGTTTGGTGGCCTAGGTATCAGGACTGCCCGTCGTTCCAATATAGCCCTTCTTGGTAAACTTGTTTGGGATGTGGTGCAAAACAAAGATAAACTTTGGGTTCAAGTTTTAACTCACAAGTACTTACGGGAGGGGGAGAATCTTTTGACCCATAATTGCCCAGCTAATTCCTCGGTTGCGTGGAGGTCTATTGTGAGAGCAAAGTCCATCCTTCAAGGGGGATTGAAGTGGCGTGTGGGGAATGGAAATCAAATTCGTCTTTGGCAAGACAAATGGCTTGATAGTGGCACCTTATGAGACCAAGTTGAAGCTATTGCAGATGCAGATTCCTCCATGAGGGTGAGTGATATTATTCTGCATAGTGAATGGAATGTTAATAGCTTACAACATACTCTACATGAGCAGGTCACGGAGGAAATTATCAGAGTTCCGCTTTCTAGACATGGGGATTTACAAGATACGTTAGTGTGGGGTAGTGCTTCTGATGGAATATACTCAGCTAAGAATGGATATGACTGGCTCCGTAGTAGGGAAATTTCTCATACAGATGACAGAATGTGGGCGTGGATTTGGAGGCTGGGGATCCCAGAAAAAATAAGAACTTTTATATGGTTAATTATGCATGAGTTCATTCCAACCAACATGTTGCGCCTAAAGCGCCAACTCACTCACAATACACTGTGCTGCAGGTGTTTGATGGATGATGATAGTATCCTTCATTGTCTTAGGGATTGCATTATGCCTCATCAAATCTGGGTTCACTTTGGATTTGGAGGCGACGCAAGATTCTGGAACTTTGATCTTCGAATGTGGGTTTCAGTCTACAGCCATGCATAAACAACAAGCCCAGAGGTGCAGGTTCTTTTTCTTTGCATCATTTGGTGGATTTGGAGAGATCGCAATGAAGAGTTGATTGAAGGGCGTCATTCTCCACCGATCTATATTATCCATAGAATTAAAGCCATGGTGCATGTTTGTGTAAATGTGTTTCTTTTCAACAAGGAGGTTCGTCACAGGGAAGTTAGGTGGGTATCTTGGCAAGCTCCAAGTCCAGACAAGGTGAAGCTTAATGTTGATGGCAATAGTTTCGGAAACCCAAGGAGAGCAGGTTTCAGAGGAATCATCAGAGATAGCCAAGGGCTGTGGCTTGGGGGCTTCTGTGGTTATATTGGCTTTAGTACCAATATCAAAGCAGAGCTTATGGCAATCAGGAATGGCTTGCAAGCTTGCTGGGATAGAGGCTTTAGGAACTTGACTTGTGAATCAGATTCACTAGAGGCGATCAATTTGATAAATAATGCAGATGTCAACTTTCACATTCATGGGTGCATTTTAAGTGACATTAGACATGTTATGAGAAGATCTTGGCATCTGGAGGTACGACATGTGCTGAGAGAAGCTAACTAAGGGGCTGATTTCATGGCAAAAAAAGGAGCACATGGGCAATAGCGTTGGTATTTTTTTGATCAGCCTCTACTTGAAATTTTGATAGTCTTGTTGGCAGATAGGATGGTTGTTGCCTTCCCTAGGCTGTAATTTTTTTTTTTCACTCTTGTAACCAAAAAAAAAAAAAACCATTAATACGCTATTTTGTTGTAGTATCTTTTTTAAGTAAAACGTTGTAATACAAAATAGTGTGTGCTCTTTTGTCCAATAGCTTGAATCAAATATTTAAAAGTGACCCATTTTAGTAAATTGTTTTAATACTAACTCTTTCTTGTATTTATTTATTATTCATGCATTATTTTAGTAAATTTTCCAAATATATGTATAACAAGTTATACAAGTATATTATTTTTTATAATGAAAAGTTTGTCATATGAAGTATGCATGGGTTCTGTATAGTATTTTTTTTAATATAAAGTACAAGTTGTATATAGAATTTTTAGTATTGTAGCATATTTTATTGACTAAAACTAAAAAGAAAGTTTATTTTTATTCAAAACACTTATTAAATTTTTTTGATAAGACAAAATATCTAACATTGAACTTATTGTTATATATGAACCATATCTCAAACTACTTAATATTCATAAAATTATTAATTTTAATTACAAAATAGTCTATAATAATAGTATAATAAAAATAAAAGTTAAGGTCAAAGTTGTATTCACATTAACTACAAGAAGAGAAAATAAATATCTAAGTCAGGTAAATAAAAATATAAAGAAAAATGTTCTTTAAACCAATGCAGACATAGTTTTCTATTCTTCTAAACGACAAGGAACATTCTATCTATCATTTGTACCGGAGCTTTCAATGAATTCTTTGATGTTGATACACCAAACGAGAGTTTTATTTAAAATTACATACATATGGGTATATAATATTAGTATTATACACATTTTAACTAATTAAGCTTGCCTAATTTTAATTTTATATCTTTTTATCTTTTACAATAAATACTATTATTTTGTCTTTGCATCACGCAAGAATAAAACTAGTTATATATAAAATGGGCTGACATTATCATTAGATGGGATGGGGTAGAACTATCTTATCTGGAAAAAAAAACCATCTAACTTTTTCTTTTCAGTAACCCTGGAATTTAGCCAGACACCAATTTTTGGATAGAGCCAAACTAACTAAATTTGGGAAGAGTTGTCCCTGCTCCAGGGTTCCGAGATCATGCATCCATAAATGTAATCTTGTTTGGAGGAACACTCTAAAAATGTCTATTTTAGTTAAAGTGAAGCCTCAAACACAATACACTCTCTTTGCAAAGTGAGCCATACTGCCATCTCGTCTATCCCAGAAGACTACCATTCAATTTTCTAGTCATGTGGCAGTTGAACTACTCTTTTAATATTAAGTTTCAACTATTAGTGCAGGCTCTGCCATTCTCGACCCTCCTCACCATCATATTAATTAACTCTTGGCTGAAATTTGTCACCCGTGCACCCTTTTTCCATCAAGTTTCCCGTTCTGAGTACAACTACATGTACTTGTTGAATTTAATCTCATGCACATGGTGTGCTATGCTCTTCCCCAAGAGTCTAGCACATCCTGGTTTGGCTCTTCTTGTTTTATTTGATTTCTATTATTTTTCTATAATGATAACAATGACTCGACTTGCTATCTTCTCCTCAAATATCATTTTCATTGGGGCACGAAAGAGAAGATTCAAATGAAAATGTCTAAATGGAATTTCAATTTTTCTGTTCGTAACCTAAATCAATTATTCACGTACAAAATAATTAAATACCATCAACATGTATGCACCTACCTCTCATTAAACTAGAGAAGTAGATTAATCAATGTATAGGCAAGTTAGATAAAAAAAAAAAAAAAAAACTACTAACAGTAATAATTAAAAAAAAAAAGAAGTAAATGAAACATGATCAATAAGTCCACTTTTCAATTTAAAATTAATTCAAAAATATGCACATAGGACTAGCACTTCATACTTCAAAGTCACAATTTAAGGAGCCTAAATGTCCAAGTTAACAGTTTTATGAAAAACCCTTGAAATTAGTAAGACTTTTTTTCCCCCCAATATCAATAAGTCTAATTCATATTTGTATTATGATTTTAGCAATTAGAAATTAAATAGATAATAATATAGCGTGGGAGGTCCAATGATGGGAAGGTTGTGGTTGCTGAGCTAAAAATTAGTACTTTCTGGGGTTTGAGGGAACTACATGTATGGTTTTGGGAGCTGGAACTTAGTATAGAATAATGTTATTTGAAGATTAGTTAAATTCACAAAAGTTCATATTATGATATGATTGACACAAGTTAAATTTAATTGGCTTCCTTAATATTTTACTCTACAATTCATAGATCACCAACTCATCAAATTTGACAAATATGAACTAGTGTGAGTGTTAGTAGTTAACAATAAGTATTTTTTAGATAGAGTTAAATTTTTTAGCTGAATAGATATGAGAGTATGAGATTTAAATTTAGGATCTCAATCTTTTTAAAAGTTTTATAAATTAATTGTGTTGTGTGTGCTTTTGAAAGGAAAAATATTATAAAGCATAAAAAAAAAAAAATGCATGGACTTAGTTGCCCCTATAAAATCATCCAAAAGCTGAAGTAAGAAAGGTAGTCATGCCATAAATATTCATTATGTACATCCATAACTAATTTTGCAAAAAATATCAACCATTGGTTTTTTCTAAAGTAAGTATTTTCTTTTATAATCATATGCACAATATATGAACCGTTTGATATTTACTACAATAAAGATTTCTCTTGTCTCGTTTATCTTAACTCTCTTGCTTTGAAATGGCAATCTTTTACTTAATATTTGAGCAATGAATAAGCTATGATATATGTAGATATACTTGGTAAGGCCGTCACCTCAATTTAATATTTACAAGGGGCCGTATTTAGAGTTTCCCCACAGTGCGCCAACTACTCTCATTAATGAGAACTTGGATTTAGAGTATCACCAATAATGTTCTTCCACCTTCAAAACCAACTGCTCTCGTTCTTCATCAATGGTACACGGTTTAATATTCCATCTCAACTAACACTTTTCAAGATGAAATAAGGGTGCAACTTGTCATTTTTAGAAATTTTAGTCCAGTTTTGCAATTCACAATAAAACCTAATTCCCTGAATGAACAAAATTCTTGCTAAGTAGATAAAGACTTAATCAATCTATTATCTTTATTCAATCATGTTCCCATGGTAGTCTATTCACTAATCAATTTCTAAGTGTAATAGAAAATCAAAGATTAATATTGCATCAATCGTTAACATATTTTTGAATATTATGAATAAAATACAATTCTATATAGTGAGCATATTCCCTGACATATTCTCTTGTGAATTCTTCTATAAGAGGAGAGATATAGAAGAAGGAGGCAGGGTATTATCAGCTAGTCTTTTTCTTTCTTTATTTCTGGTCTGTCTGTTTTGCTGTATTTCCCTTCTCCATTCACATATGTCTGAATTAGATTAATATTATTAGAGTTTCTGAAGTTAGCATTTAATTTTACCAAAGTTTAGTAGCTCTAGGAATATAATGGCTTTTCAAGCCATTCCATTGTTTGGTACATGAATTGGAGCATGGAATGCAATTAAAATTAATAGTAAAAGATACAAATACCCTTATCTAGAAATACAACAAAATTATGTTTTAATATATATCATATATGTTTTATGAGTTTTATACAATTTTCAAATTATAATTACTAAAAATAACAGGATTTCTTTTCTTATAAACGAGAACCCGGAAAATTGATTCACTATAAACAAGAATGGGCAATAAATTATTTTATTTTCGGGTGTTAGATAAGTTTTATACAATAAAGGTAGCTTGAGTCTTTCTATAAAATTTTTGTGTTTTTTCATATGAGATTTTTTTGAAAAGATGCAAATATACATTGTAATGTAAATATTCTATCTCTGACAATATCTACATATATATATATATATATATATATATAGAAGATCTAAATTGTACCACATAATACTCTAGAATCCAAGATTATTTCCCATAATTCATTACCACCCAAAAGCTGATAATTTAATCCGGTATTAAATCAAGGGAACCTCACATTCCATAGTGGGAGGCATTCAATAAAAATAAGAGAAAAAGCCAATTTACTCCCTTAAACTTTACTTCATGTATGGTTTGCCCCAAATATTTCAAAGATTGCAAAAGACCCTTACTTACTTTCAAAATGTGTAACTTATCCCATTCGACAGATGACGAATTAAAATTTAAGAGAAATAATCGCATGACTGTCACGTGATTTCATTAACATATGTTTTACCCCGCCATTTCAAAATTTAAATGCAAAAACGGAAGAGAACTTGAGATTGAGAAGCACTGGCGACCTTAACCTTATCGTCTTCATCAATTTTTCCTCTTTCTTTTTTCTTCTTTTGCGGCGATGAAAGAGTACTAATTGCATGAAAGTAAAGGAAGCTTGATCGGCAAATAATTCTATCGCCAAGAAGACTTACCAAAACATACCCAATCTTACAATTCCTCAACCTCCATGGATTGAATTCCCAATGGCCACACAATCTCCACAAACCCATTCGCAGAGGTTCAAAACCTTCAGCATTGCATTCCTGTGTAGCCCAAATGGAGGCATTGTAGGTTGGAGCTGATATCCGCTTGATTGATCAATTTGGTGTTGGTTTCGATGCTGCTTACCTTGTTGCTCAGAAGGTCATTGTGATAACAAAGCACAATATTCATGAGCAATACATTTGGGAATCACAAGAAGGTGGTTCCTTCACCGTTACAAGGGATGTCAATAGCGAGCACCTTAGAAAATAAATCGACAATGGAAGGCATAGATGGGCCTTCATAATCATGAGAAATACAAAAAGGCTTGGAATACAAATTATTTCAACTTATATCGAGTAGGTAGTTTTTCTTTAGATAGTGTATTTAGAGGTGGTAATCGGGCTAGCCCGCCCAACTGGGCCATTAACAATTTTTAGGTCAGGCTGTATTTTATTAGGGCTTTTTTTTTACTTCCTTAAAGAATCTTTTTTTTTTTTTTTACTTTTTTAAAGACTCACAAAATACATTTTACTGTGTCCTGTATTTTTGTATTTGTCAAAGTATCGTAAATTGCAAAATAGTTTAATTTTAAAATCATTTTAATAAATCATTTTTTTTGGATCTTTATTTTTGGGCTCCAATTTTGTAGTAAAAAAAAAAGTGAGTGAAAAGCATGCCTTTGCTCAATTGTTTTTAATTTAGCTCAATCTCCTCCTTTGCCCATCTCTTTAATTTTATTGTATTTTCATCTTTTTAAAATTTTGGTGCAACAAAAGAAAAGTAAAAAAAATAGTAATTTTGATAAAAAAAATAAATAAATAACATTTCTCCATTATGAGTGTAGACTAAAATCAAAGGGAAGGGACCATGATAGTGACATGGCATTCCCATTGGTCCAAGCCTTTTGTTTTGTCTTTGTTTTTAATAAAATTGGGGTTAATTTGATTTTGCTTTAAATAAAAAATAATAATTAATAGAACAAGAAAAAAAGGAAAATTAAAAAAAAAAGATAAAGAGAAAGCATTGAACCCACGTTGAAAGGGAGGAAGAGAAGCGTCGAGAAAAAGGGAAAGGAGAGCAATTGAGAAAGGGAGTGTGAAAGGAGACTATGCAAAGGGAGAAAATGGCAGAAAGTGCTTGAGCATGTGAAGAGTGAGCCATGGAGAACAGAGAAATGTGAGAGGAAAGGGGCAAAACCCATTATGAGAAGTGGAAGAGAGCTCGTGAATTAAGCTTAAAGCTTGAGGGTGCTAGGAGCTCATTGCAGCAGCACAAGGAAGCCAACCACTGCTAAGGTTTGATTCCTTTGCTCTCTTGATTTTGTGATTCTAATTTCATTATCTTTTAAATTCGCAATTGGATGTCATGATGATCCTCTGCAAAATTAGCTATCTCAACAAGGCATTATGGGATCCTCTTGTTTTGCTTGTTAATTTCATCATAGAAACATGGGTTTAATTGTGTTTAATCTGAAGAAAGTAAGTCTAATTTATGTTTATTGTTTTTAGATGCTTCAATGGACACTACAAGAAAAAGGCCTTTTTCTCACAGATAAATTCCGTGAGAAATAGAGGAAAAGTCCGTGAGAAACACTGTTGTCACAAAATTTCTCACAGAAATCAAGCAAGAGAAAAAAAGGCCTAACAAAAAGTTTTTCTCATTGAACAATACGTCCGTGAGAAATTTCTCACAAAGTTTGTCACAGATAAAAATTTGTTATGCAATAAGTCGTGGGGTTTCTCACAGAAAACTATTCAAGAGAAATTCCGTGATAAATTTTTTTGGTGTCAAATGACTATTTATTTTTTTCTAAACATTTAATCAAATTATTAATGAAAATGAAATGAAATAGAATAAAATTTTATTAATAAAATTTAATTACATTATAAAATGTTATACAATTTAAGAAAATAAAAGTACAAAGCCTTAAGCCCTACTCCTTGTCGTCTACCCCCAAGTCCTCAGTTGCGTCATTGTGATTGTTAGCAAAGGCTGTGGGGCTGAATCAGATGCCGCACCCTGGCATTGTTATAGTAGATCGCCCAACATAGCGGCGAGTTCCTCGGTGGATATGCCAGTGGCATCCAATGCATCAACCACTGGGCGGAGGCGATCCACTATCTGATGCAAGTCTGCCATTTGGGACATCATCTTTGACATCCGAGCATCCAGCTGTTAGAAGGACTGGGTAGGCTGTGAACGGGCGAAGTCTAATACACCGGCCTTACAGCCCAAGCCGTAAACCCCCAGCCCTTCTTATTCTTGGTACCGACAACATCGAGCCATAGTCTAGTGTCATCGACAGAAGAGGAAGTGGACTAGGCCTGGCTTTCAGACCGGTGCCTCTCGACCTCAGTCCACATAGATAAAATAATTAGGTTAGTAGAAAATACATACATATAAACCCTAATTGAAAAGAAAAATTTTAATACTTACATAATTGGAATGAGCCCGTTGATGGACCCAACCCTTACTGGAGATGTGTTGGAAGTGACGAAAGACCTCTGGTGGGTTAGGTTCTCTCCCCAACTCCTTCGTCTAAAAATAATAATCAATTGATAGTAAACATAAATTGACATAACTTTTAAACATATCTAAACTTTTACAATGTTATTAAATAAAAAACTTACCAGCCTCCATTTGTGTTCGGAGACAGTGATTGAACCGCCTCTATGAAAGGCTTGCCCCTAGTCCAAGGAACGGTTCTTCTTGTTCCTCTCAGAAATGGCTTTGTACTGCTTAGACGCCCATTTGGCTCTAAGGGCCTCATGAACAACAAGCGACAACCATTTACCCCTTCCTTGTCTTCCGAATTCTGATGTCTTGGAAGCAAGCGCAAAGGTTGTTAGAACATTTTGAGAGCCAGATCTTACGAATCTGGCTCTCATGTTGGGGATCACAGACACATTTTCTCTGCATTAGAAAATAGAATATCAATGTTAGTAAATATGAATACTAACTAATTTAGAATAAAGTAAAATCAAATCAAATAAGAACAATGAAAAATTTACCTTGAACTCTGTCCACTAGAATTCCTTCTCCTTATCAGGAATTGAGGTGAAGTCTAGCCATGGCTGCTCAAACTTCGACTTGTAGATAGCCGGAAGGTAGTTGACAGGCTCCACGGAAGCATAAAGCTGCACAAAAAGAATAAATTGTTAAGTATTAGAAATAATAAACTATAAATCATAAAAATAAATTCATGGGTTAACTATTAAAATTAACTTACCTCTTCCACCTGTATGGCTCAATCCACAACCAACAATCAGCCACTCTGGAGCTCGGTTGTGGTGAGTCTGAAATTGTTGTACTCTCACGCTACAACCCTTAAGCGGCCGATGATGTGGAGCTTGGGGTGGCGGCTCCAAAGAACCCCTTGTGTGTCGCAGTGGGCGACAATGTGAGTGCCAACCCTGGGGTTGGTATAAATAAAGGCAAGGCCAGCTCGGTATCAACAGGCCAAGCAACAACCTTGCCTTTGTGTCCCCTAGAAGCTGGCCCAATTGTTGGAGTTGAACGTCTCTGTTGGTCTGACGTCTGTCATACAATTTAAATATTAAGAATGAAATAATTAGTACAATAAACCCTAAACCCTAAAACCCTTAAATTAACAAACCCAAACCCCTAAATCCTAAACCATAAATTCCAAACCCCTAAAAATAACCACATACCCTTAAACCCTAAATAAAAATTAGACAGAGTCAACCTTATAAATTAAACATTCTAGGAATTGAAACTTTCACACAATTAAACAGAAACACACTCAAAAAATTACAATTTCTTCCAACATGAAAACTACATAGCAGTAGAGGTAAAAACTTACATAGCAATAGAAAAAATTACAAAATTATTTCTAAACCCCAATCCACTAAATCCCTAACCCCTAACCCTTAAATACTAAACCCCAAGTCCCTTAACCCCTAACCCATAACCCTTTAACCCATTAACCCTAAACTCCAAACCACTAAATGACTAAACCCTAACCTCTTAACCCTAAACCTTAAAATCCAAAGCCCTAAATCCTAAACCCCAAACCACTATATCACTAGACCCTAACCCCTAAACTAAATTAAATACCCAAAAAAATTAAGCCAAATTAAATACACAATAATTCAAATGAAATTAAGCAATAGAAATTAGAAATTAAACCAAATTAAATAGCCAACAATTCAATAGAAATTAAGCCAACCTAAATAAGAAATTAAGCCAAATTAAAAGCCCAACAATTCAATAGAAATCACAAATACATATAATAGAAATCAGACTCAAATCCTCATCGATCAATTAAGCCAACAGTAATCAAAATCAATTCTAATAAAGTCTACAACATCCCAGAAAAATTCAAAAAAAATAGCTACATTATTTTACAAAACTCATACAACAAAAGTCTTGAGAAAATTTGTCCAAAAAATTAATTACATAAGTGAAACATCTAATGCGTAGAAATCAGTACCAAAAAAAATTCAAATCGGTAGAAATATGCCTACCTCTACTCCAAAGCAATATAAGTCCTTGAAATTGCCTCATGCCACCGGAAAGATGCTCGGAGGGCTGGAAAATGGAAAGATGAGGAGAGAAAGCAAGGTGAGGAAAGGGAATTTTGAAGTTCAAAGTGAGGAAGGTGAGTTGCGTGGGCTACTGAAAAATGTAGATTTCTCACGGACTTTCTCATGGATTATGTCCATGAGAAAAAAACCCTAAAGTTCAAAATTTAAGTGAAATTGTTCATAGCAAGTTTCTCACGGATTTTCTCCCGAAATTTCTCATGAAATGTGAAGGCCATGAGAGAGTCCGTAAGAAAATTCAAATGTTCTCACTGACTTAGTTTGTTAGAACAATAAACATATTAATCATGATGGTTGGAATGCTTTTTCTCACGGATTTTCTCAATGACGATTGAGAAGGCCGTGAGAGAGTCCGTTAGAAAAATAAACACATTAATCATGATGGTTATAATGCTTTTTCTCATGGATTTTCTCACGGGATTTTCTCACAGACGATTAGTTCCGTGAGAAAGTCCATGAGAAATCTGTGAGAAATGGTGTGAGTCCTCACAGAGTTTTGTTCCGTGTGAAAAAAGCTTTTTTTCTTGTAGTGGGAGGTGTTATTTTTTATGTAAATTGTGTTTTGGTACTAGAAAACTTATTACTTTGTGTCTTTCTTTGGTTTCTTAATGGAAATGGAATGCGAACTCTTTGTGTGTATTTGTTGTAATCATGTGGTTGAAATTTTGATGTTTAATTTATGGGTCATTTGTCATATTTGTTTGGGTAAACGTTGATAAATTGAAGTGCTTACTCATGAAATTTTTGACTAATGGGTGAGTCTGATTTTGAAAGGGTTCTCTAATTACTCTGTTGGCAATTTGAAAATTGGAACGACTAACGTGGGTTGGATATTTTGCTAGTGCTAAGCTTACAACTTGCTGTAAGTTGTGAGGCTTTTCTTCCAAATTTATTTTGGTCTTTGTTTTGCTGTTTATTATCTATATTTGCTTGAGTCTAGTTCTGTAATTTCTGGTTTATTTCTCTATGTATTTGAGGGATTTTCTTGGCTTTATCTTCATTGCATTGTCACCACACTTCCCTGGTTTAAATCTTTATTATTTTTGTTTGCATTCTCGGCTCTGCATTGTGGCATGCAGCTGGTTTACTTTCTATACACTGTTATGCAGCAATTAAGTCCAATCTTTTTCTGAACCATGTGCAACCTGTTGAGACATTTATTTTGAACCATGCTTGTCACATGCTGTATCAAAAACATGTATTCTTTGAGGCATAATTCAATAATGATTTTTGTCTCATTGGCTGAATCTTATGGCATTGTCTTATGCTTGTAGCTCTCTCTCTTAATTGACATAATGCTTTTTCACTATAAGAAATTTTCTGTTGGAATTTTGAATTTTAACGGAACAATAATTCCAACGGAATTTTACCATTGAAATTCAGTTTTGGGAAAAAAATTCCAACGAACAATTCTAACGGAATTTGCCACTGAAATTTTTTTCCAAAATTCTAACTGTATTTTCCATTGGAATTTTTTTTTTAATTTTTATTAAAAATTTCAACGGTAATTCCTTAGGAAACTACTGTTGGAGTTTGAGAAAAAAAAAATTCTAATGGTATTTTCTATCAGAATTTCCCTTGGAATTTTTGTATTTATTAAATTTTTTTAAAAAAATTTAACAAACATTTGCTTGTTGGTAGGTTTAAACCAAATGGAAACATGCAATAAGTCAATATTTCATTATAGGACTGATAAAAGAAAAAAAAAATCATTATAAGATATCACAAAATACAATTCTCTCAAAAACTCTCATAGTTCCAAGTTCCAATTACACTCAAATCTTTCAAAAAAGAGATCAAGAAATACGGTATTTCTTGGCTCTCTTCTCTTCAACGCTTTGGCAGTTGCCTCTGTCAACACCTCAAATATTTTCTCCATAAGCAGCTCTCAATACTACTTTCTCTGAGACGCTGCTACTACTAAAGTTTTTCTCCAAGACCAATAGTCCTTTTATTCTATACAGTGCCATATGTCTTTAAAGCTTCCAGAAGTCCATGTAGCTGAAAACATAACAAACTTATCAATAGAACCAGTCATTAGAATCCAAAATGACAGTCTACTTATGATCAAAACTCAAAATACAGGTGTAAACTTCGCGCAATTGATATACAAGTTGTAGTAAAAAGTAGGGAAATTCTAAAGAGGAAGTGTCCCACCAGTATCCCGGAGTGTGTCATGATTTTGCTATGTCCTTTAAATGACCGTGTAAGCAGTGTATGGCTAAAAGCTCTTATATTTGTAGTTTGGAAAGCATAATCCCATAGAAAGACAAGAGACAACAATACTCATTATTTGCCTCTTGGGAGTGTAGATTTCTAGGCTGATAAACTTCTATTATACATAGACATGTGACATCTCACTTTTTCCATGTTAACATTAGCAAGTGGCATAATTACCAACCACATGTGAATTGTGATAGAAACCACGAGCATCTTCAGAAGAATATGGTGCTAACACTTTCAACCCAGGCCAGGAACCATACCAAGCTGCATAACACTGCACAAAAAGTAGAAAGTTACAGGGAATACTAGAAGACACGAACCTAAACTATCTGTTATAACCAGAGACAAAATTCCAATATGGATCACAAAATCTCTGGTTAAAGAAGGCAGTTACATAAAACAAAGCTCAAGAAACTGTACTTGAGAATGCTGAGCACCAATCCCAGCAGCAGCACCATTGCAGCAGAATTAATAATGTGATCTATTGCCTGCAACACAAATAAAAATACAATGAGAAAGTTAGTGGGACAAAACTGAACATTACACTACAGAACCAAATTTAGAAGTCTAAAAAGATGATGCCATAAACTATACTTCAGTGGACACACAAACACTAAACGCTTTTCAATTTATCAATGTTTTTACTTATTCACGTGTCCACAATATGGTCATGCAAAGAAGAGAGATTATATAACTTCTCAAGATGGTTAATAGCTAAAACACTGCTTGCAGACTAAAGCAATGAGTGGCAAGAAAATTCCAAGGAAAAACATCTGCCACCTAGCAAACTTGATTGATTCATGTGACAAACACATGTAAGCACATTCTGGCAGCTATTTCAACATCAAGAAAAAAAAATATCTGCTTGATTTATATAGTCTACAAACCATTGGTCGAAGCTAAAAAATTAACTAAACAATATGTTCTTCTAATATGGTTTACCTGTAGTAGTGGATTTGAACATTGAAGGCTTCAGAACCCCCATATTCTTATTACATAACCACCAAGATTCAAGGCTTGCTATATATGATAGTTCAAATTACAGAATTTTTTTTTTTTATAGGTTGAGAATTGTAGAATGATACATTTATGGATCACAAGAATTATGATTCTTGTCATTCAACAATTACTATGATCTAAAACTGGCAGAAGAACAGGACCATAAAAATTACCACGTTTCAAAAAAAAAAAAAAACTCCTAGGAGTAATTAATAAAATTTAATAAAATGACAATATGATTTTAAACATATAAAAGAATGAAAGGGAGAAGGAGATGATTAACAACTCGCAGGAGTAGCTGCATAAGTACCAAAGGAGAAAGCAAGTAGCAAGGACAAGTTGAGTAACAAAAATGACCTCAGTGATTGGAGTATCAAGAACCCTCTCTAGGCCATACTTCTCCAGAAGCCCTTTAGTTATCTAAAACGGGAAAAGGAAAGAAAGGTGAAGATTAAAAGCTAATAACTAATTAAATTCATAAATCCACAGCTTGCCTTGAAATAGCACTAAAAACAATGAACCTATATCTGACCTTATATGCACCTTAATATTCCCAAATCTGAACTTAAATATCCCAAAAATAAACATAAGAACGGGAGCAAGGACCAAAAAATAAAATAGAGAACATTAATTTTCCACTTCCATCACCTCTTCGCCCATCAAGAATACTTTAGGATCAGTTGACATTTCCTCATTAAGTGTTGAGTTAAGAGCCTCTCTCACATTCATCTGTACATTTTTTCTGTTTCAAAAAATTGTATATCAAAAGAGAATGCTTCCATCAACAAGGAAGAGACGAAGAATATGTGAAAGCATAAAAAGATCATTTGTGCACCTTACACATCAATAACAAGATAAAAAGTCACAACCCAAAAGGAATAACATATATAAAATAAGGTGGAATTAATCGAGCGAAATCTAAAAACATATAAACCTAGATCTTGTAGCGCTTGTTTGAAATCATAATCAACTTCCTAGTCACAAAGAAACTGTAATCGATACCTCAAAATCAATTATAAAGGGAGGGAAGACACCAATACGAGGGGAAAGAATCTATCCTAGAAATTAATTTGTAGCAATCTATCCTAGGCATGCCAAAATCATTTCTCCATTAAAGGGTTTGAAAGCCCAAATGTTCCTAGAAAAAAGTTGGTGATCCGAAAGTTAATTGATTTCTCTGCTAGAACAAAAAACTCATGTCGGTTCTAATATGATCAAAATTGCTTCATCTTTGACAATTAGAAAGAGAACTAACAGCAGAAGTATAAACTAGAAACAAAAAATTGACCTACCCAAAGGAAGAGCAGTCAACTCACTTGGACGCCGTCGCTTGCCACCGGAAAATGCCTCCCACAGCTGGAGTTCAATGCTTGTAGAGGGAGAGGAAGAAAACTCGTGGCTCTCGGTAAAGCAAATGAAGAAAATGAAAGGGGAAAGAAGAAGAGGGGAGGAAGATATTTGTTTTCAATTCCAACAGGAATTTGTTTAAATTTCAAAAAAATTTAGGGTTCCGGTTAATGAAACAGTGAGTTTGGCCATTAAGGGATTCCAACGGAATATTTCGTAGAAATTTTTAATGAGATAATCTGTGAAGAGTTAGTTACTGAGATATTAGACACACCTGTGTCCTATCAGGGACATGCCCGTGTTTAGTTAGTATACACGCCTGTGTCTAATATAGCTAGCCCGTGTTAATGTTCAGATAGTATACACATCCGTGTCTAATATCACATGCCTGTGTTTACTTAGTACACACAGCTATGTTACATATAAGATAGGAATCAATGTATAACAGATCTGTAACTGCTTGTAACTGCCTTTCTTCTCATCCACTCTATATAAGGATGAGCTATCAGTTCAACATAATCAATAACAATCATTTTCAGTTTCTCCTCAATTTGCATTACGGTATCAGAACAGCATAATCTCTCTCTGTAATCATACGAATTCAACCATGCCAAGAGCTTCCGCAGCCGCCAACCATGGCAAATCACCATCCACAGTTGCGCCAATTCTTCCTCCCAGAGTTGAAGAAGATCCTGCGAGCCCCTTCTTCATACATGGGAATGAAAATCCAACTTTAATGTTGGTACCAGAAATTCTTCAAGGAGGCAATTACCATAGCTGGGCAAGATCAATGAAGTTGACTCTGGTAGCAAAGAATAAATTGCAGTTTGTCAATGGCACAATTCATCCACCTGCTCCAAATGATGTCTTCTATCGTGCTTGGGAGAGATGCAACACAATGGTACTGTCATGGCTGATCAAGTCTGTGCACCCCACAATTGCCAAGAGTATTTTGTGGTTTGATCTTGTACAACAAGTGTGGAGTGACTTGAAGGGTATAGTCTCTCAAGGTGATCTTTTTCGAATCATGGAGCTTCAAGAAGAAATTTTCCATCTCAGCCAGGGTGTTCTTCTATCACTAAATATTACACCAAGTTAAAGATACTATGGGATGAGCTATCAAATTTGAGACCAATTCCTCCATGCACATGTGTAGCAGGAGGTTACAGATGCTTCAACACAACATACACATATCACATTTAAGATCAAACAATTAGGTTCTTGAGGGGGCTTAATGATGCTTATGCCACTGCCAAATCTCAAATCATGCTAATGGAACCACTACCTCCAATCAACAAAGTGTTCTCACTTTTCTTGTAGCATGAAAGACAATTTGTGAATCCTGCTTTGGAATCTGAATCTCAGCAAGAAATTGTGGCACTGGCGGCAAGATCCTATAATGCTAGGCAACCATTCTCTAGCAAGAAACCATATTGCACATTTTGCAACATGACAGGGCACACTGCTAATGCATGTGATAACAAGCATGGTTACCCCCTGGCTACAAGCAAAAATCCAAGCAGCAATATCAAATTAATCAATGCACTGATTCTTTTGTCATAGATGAAGAAGACATTGATGCAATGGAAAAAGCACCCCCTGTTCCAAAAAATCAAGAAGTTCGATTGACACAAGATGAGTATAGCCAAATCATGAATCTTGTCAAGAGCAATAAAGCTGTCTCCACAGGTTCTACATCCACAGCTTCAACCATTAATGCCTTGAAGTTGAATTCCACATTTTTTGGCCTCATTGTCCTCGAGCCAAAGGAGACCCATGACCACACTTTTGTCAACCTCACCAATTTTGGTTTGGTACTTTCTTGCCAATCTATTGATATGAACTACAAAGATTCATGGATAATAGACTCTGGTGCTAGTAATCATGTTACTTGTTGTTATGAATTCTTTGATTCGTGTGTATCTATGAGCAATTACTTTGTGAGTCTTCCCAACAATATATCAGCGGAAGTCACACATATAGGTTCAGTGGTTTTTTCAGATAAATTTGTTTCACCAAGTTTTATATATGCCTACATTCACTTTTAATCTCATATCAGTAAGCAAGGTAACAAAGGATCTAAAATGTGCTTTCTTGTTGCAATTTGATAATTGCTCAATCAAGGAGAATGGTTCTTGGAGGACGATTGGATATGCTAAGGAACATTTAGGGTTATATCAACTAGTCAATCCTACTGTCCAGAGAAGACAATTACCAGAGATAAATAATTGTGCTTCTAGCACTGATAAACACAAACCACCTGTTGATTCCTCTCTTCATTCTGTAAATAGTTGTAGCAACAACCATGACTGCCATGATTTTGATTTGTGGCATTATAGATTAGGGCATCCTCATCATGACAAGATCAAGACTTCAACAAAGCAAATTGATGTTGCAAACTGGAATTCAAAAATAAAATGTGACATTTGCCATTTGGCTAAGCAGAGAAAGCCTTCATTTCCTACTAGTTCTTCTATTTCTATTCATTCTTTTGACCTTGTGCATGTGGACATTTAGGGCCCTAGTTCAGTTCTATCAATGGATGGGCACAAATACTTCCTTACAATAGTTGATGATTTCAGTAGATATACATGGCTTTATCCACTGAAAACAAAGGGAGAGACTTGCAAATGTCTACAGAAGTTTGTTACTCTTGTGCAAAATCAGTTTGATATAACTATCAAGGCTATATGAACTGACAATGGTGCTGAATTTCAGTTTGATATAACTTAGCTATTCTTACATACCACAGCAGAATTCTGTTGTAGAAAGAAAGCACCAACACATTCTCAATGTGACAAGAGCCTTACTTTTTCAATCGAGCATACCTCTCATGTTATGGTATTTTGCCGTAACTCATGTTGTATATTTGATAAACAGAACTCCCAGTAGAGTGATTGACAATCTTACACCTTTTGAGAAGTTGTTCAAGTGCCCTCCTAAGTTACAGAATCTAAAGGTCTTTAGTTGTCTATGCTTTGTGGGTACCAATGGCCCTTCAAGAAGCAAGTTTGATGCACGAGTTTCTCAATGTGTCTTTCTAGGATATGTACATGGTGTCAAGGGTTTTCGAGCCTTGGATATTCATTCCATGAAATTAACTATCTCTAGAAATGTCTTGTTCCATGAGTCATCATTTCCTTTCCTCAATAAAAATTCATCTCATTCATCTCTAGCAACATTTTCTGAGGCAACTTCCCTTGACCAGTGGCATTTAGAATAACCTACCTCATCAGTTAATCATCATTCTCCCATCCCACAAGCAAGCATCCCTTAACAACCAGATGACTTCCCTCAACCTCCTTCTGGTAATCTCACTAACAACACATACGCTCAGCCTTCTTCTGCTGATCTCACCACTACTACCAGACCTCGGAGGAAAACAAAAGCACCTAAATATCTTCAGGACTATTATACCAGAATTAATTGTCTTCCTGGAGTATCAATAGTTAAACATCCCCGTTCTAATGTTTTATCCTATAGCAATTTACCTCAGTCACACAAGGCATTTGCTATGAATATTACAACTGTTAGTGAGCCAAAGTCCTTTATAGAAGCTGCAGCTCACTCACATTGGCAGAAAGCAATAGAGGAAGAAGTAAAGGCCTTAGAACTCAATCATACTTGGGTGCTCACACCTCTACATGCCGGGAAGAAACCTATAGGATGCAAATGGGCGTATAAAATTAAACATAAGGCTGATGGCACCATAGAAAGATATAAGGCAAGGCTTATTGCTAAAGGTTACACACAACAAGAAGAGGTGGATTACTTGGAAACATTTTCACCTGTTGCAAAGTTAACTACTGTTAGAACTCTTCTAGCACTAACTGTTGTCAAAAGTTGGGAATTGCAACAATTAGATGTGAATAATGCCTTTCTACATGGGGACTTAAATGAGGAAGTTTACATGGCTATTCCACTAGGAATGACCAACAATGACCCTACACTTGTTTGTAAACTACAAAAATCCCTTTATGGCCTCAAGTAAGCAAGTAGACAATGGCATCATAAACTCTCTACTGCCTTGATTTCGAAGGATTTTCACCCTGCTGCCTTAAATCCTTCCTTGTTTGTGAAGAAAACTGGTTAATCATTTACTGCCTTGCTTATATATGTTGATGATGTGATCATGATAGGGGATAGCATGTAGGAAATTAACCAAATCAAGCACTTTCTAGACCAAGAATTTAGAATCAAAAACCTGGGTGAATTGAAGTTCTTTCTTGGCTTGGAAGTACATTGAACTGCAGAAGGAATCAATCTATGTTAGAGAAAGTATGCATTAGAACTCCTTGCTGATTCTAGTTTTTTAGGAAGTAAACCATCTAAGACTCCTCTTGCAAAGGGTGTCTCTTTGAACAGCACTGATGGAATTTTGTTGACAGACACTTCAGTTTACAGGAGATTGGTTGGAAGATTTCTTTACTTGACCAACACAAGGCCAGACTTAGCCTTTGCAGTTCAACAATTATCACAATATGTGGACAAGCCAACTACTATCCATCTTAAACATGCTCATAGGGTTCTGATGTACTTGAAAAAAGATCTGAGAAGAGGATTATTTTTCTCCTCCACTTCTTCACTACAACTCAAGTGTTTCTCAAATTCTGACTGGGTATCTTGTTCAGAAACAAGAATGAGCATCACAGGGTTCTATGTCTTCTTTGGAGAGGCTCTAATTGGAAGGAAAGCCAAGAAGCAATCCACAGTCTCTAGATCTAGCACAAAGGTTGAATATCGAGCCTTAGTTGCTACAACTTGTGAGTTAGTGTAGCTGCAATATCTGTTGCAAGATCTTCAGGTTCCTTTCACACAAGCTATCCTGTTCTGTGATAACAAGTATGCCATCTACCTAAGCCACAATCCAGTCTTTCATGAACGATCTAAGCACATTGAGATAGATTGTCATGTGGTTCAAGAAAAGATTTAAGCTGGTCTCATCAAACTTTTGCCTGTGCACACCACACAACAACTTGGGGACTGTTTCACTAAAGCTCTCTCAACACCTAAATTTGAAGAATTGATATCTAAGCTGAACTTACAAAGCTTGTATGTTCTAGCTTAAGGGGGGCTAATGAGATAATTTGTGAGGAGTTAGTTACTAAGATATTAGACACGCCCATGTCCTATCAGTGACATGCACGTGCTTAGTTAGTATACACGCCCGTGTCTAATATAGCTAGCTCGTGTTAATGTTCATTTAGTATCCACGTCCGTGTCTAATATCACATGCCCGTGTTCAATAAGTGTACACGTCTGTGTTTACTTAGTACACACAGTCGTGTTACAAATTAAATATGAATCCGTGTATAACATATCTGATAGTGCAGGATCTATTCCTAAAGGGGGTGAATATGAATTATTTAAAAAGTTGCTTCTTTAAAGATGATTCAAATAGCAAATTTGTTTAAGAACTACTTGACGAAAAAATAGTTCTTACAAACTAGTTCTTCTACAAATCCCAGAATTGAATATTCAAACAAAATCTTTACGAACCACACAATAGCAAAAACAGAGGATTAACCAGAGAAGCAGAGATACAGAGAGAAATAGTTAGACAGAGATTTTATAGTGGTTCGGCCTAACATGCCTACATCCACTTCTTCCATGTTAATGGGGTTCCACTATACTTCAAGGTTATTTCTCAAGGTTCTTCAAGCTTTACACCAAGTTTATTTTACAAGCTTCTCCAAGCTTAGCTCCTATGGTTTTTGTTTTCCAAGCTCACCATGAACTCTCTCTCTCTAACTCTAGAGATCACACCCATGGATTTCTCCCATAGAAATCCAAGATACACAACCCAAGTGTTTGATTCAGCCCCAATAGAAACTCTCTCAAAGAGTAGATGTTCTACAATGAAGATTTTGATACATGAAGGTATCCGAGAGTAGGAAGAAGAAGATACAGAACTTAGTTTTTCAACAATGGCTTCCTTCTCTATTTTTCTTTTGGTGTATTACTTCTCTTCTATCCTTCATGAATAATATGAATGCTTGAAGTCTTCTTGCTTTATTGGCTTCCCTTGCACGTGCAAGGCCAAATGGTGAGGGAAAAGAGGAGCCACCAACCGGCTGACTCCTTGTCCATCAGTCACAATGCTTTTGTCTTTTTTTCCAAAAAAGTTTCTCTTTGTGAAAGAGAGTAGAAATCACTTTCTTGGAACTTGAGCTTTTCCAAAGGCATTTAGAAAGAAACTTTCTATTCTCTAAGAGTACAACTCTTAGTCAGATATAAAAAAGGGAAACTTTAGCCTGGAGCCCGCGAGCGACCTTCTCCACATCAACAATCTCATAGACTTATCACATGATCCATAACTGGTTCTGAACAATAAGTTCTTCAAGACTCATTTGAAGATTGAGCTGGATACAACTTAGAAAGCATAGCAAAGATTAATAGCAACAAGACAAACAACACATATAAGAAATTAAAACATTATTGTTATCATCAAAACAGGTTCAGAAACTTGTGGGGCTAACAATCTCCCCCTTTTTGATGATGACAATAATGTGATTTGAGAAAAACTCCCCCTTAGTTTATGTCTAGCAAGAACTAAAAAATCAGAACTTCTAGCATCAGAATCATATCAAAGTCAGAAGGGAGTTTTCTCAGATAACCTGTCCAATATCAAATAGATAACAGATATGGCAGTTCAAATAGACTATCCCACATAATCTCATAAGATATGGTAGTTCAAACAGACTATCCCACATTGACTATCCCACATAATCACATAATTTCTCCCCTTTTGGCATTATCAAAAAAAGGGGAATTAACATTATCAACTAGACCAGAGCAGATTAGTTCACATGGTCATAAGAATCAAAGCAGAGTAGTAAGGGGATCAGAGCATTATAACAACCAGAATGGAACTTATCATATCAAAATAATTCTCAATCAGTTAAGCATAGGCAGAATGAGTATGGATGATGCATGTGCAATGTTAAAAGCAATAGGTTATAGAATGTCCACCTATGCTACATTTACAATCAAAGTTGTATCAAAAGAGACTGAACAATAGTTTAGATAAACTAAGAATCAGAAGATGGAGGTTGCTGAGAGGCAAGTAGAGCTGTCAATTTGTCTTTAATGATTGCTAAATCCTTTTCAACTGTAGTCATCCTAGCAGTAGAGTCAAAAGCCAAAGTTTGGAAGAAGTTCAAACGCCTGCCAATCTGATTGGCCAGCTCCTCTAGATTGATTGAACTGATCCACTCTTCATGATCCACCCTATCAGAAGGTTGAGCTAAAGGTCCTGACTTTCTAGCTTTCTTGGTAGGCTTGGAACTGAATGGATTGCTGGCAGCATGCCTTTTGGACTTGGCTGAAGGAGAGCTGGTCGAGGCTGCATGCTATTTACCTTTCCCAGTTGAAGAATGCACAGATGGTTCTGAGAGGGGATTAGTGGAAGGAAGGGGTTTCTTGAGGATAAGCTTATCCGGAAATGGTTCAGAGTCAAACTTGGAAAGATCAATCTTAAAGTATTTGCAGAGTTTGACAATGATCATTGCATAAGGTAAGCTGGTTTTGGTTCTTGATCCTTTGACAGTAGCAGCCATTGTGCTTAGGATCAGTCTAGGTAAGTTTAAAGGTAAGTGGTTTTTCAAATGATAGAGCAAGAAGAGATTAGGAGTTGACAACTTAGTATGACTTCCAATGCGGGGTAAGAGTTGAGTGGTTATTATCTTGGCCAAGGTTCTGGTGAAAGAATTGAAGCAATGAATTGAGGGAGGCCTGCCCTGCCCTCTTTGGTCAGGAAAGTCACATATGGATTCCATGGCATCATCAAAAGAAACCAAATCAAATGGCCAAAATTTTTGCACTACCCTACATTTTCCTTTAACAGGTAGCCTCAGAATGCTTGTTAATAGTCTCTCAGAGATTACCATTTCAGTTCCAGCAATAAAGGATTTTAAATAAATAATTCTAGAGTCTGAGCCTTTAAGTGGCTGCAGATGGGCATAGAACAAGCGAATTACCTTAGGAATTAAGGGTTCATCGATCTTGAGAATGCTTGTCCATCCCATAAGAGCAAAGGCTTCTTCAATTGCTATGGTTGTAGGTAATGGAGAGTCCCAGTGAATGATGCATCCCGGAGCATAGGACCTCTTGTCATAGAGTTTGAGGAAATTTTCTTCAGCAGCTGTGCTTTCAAACAGATGGACTTCCTCTTCAGACTCAATACTGAAGGTTTCAAAACCTTCTTCTTTTTAGGAACTTCAGTGTGAGTGGTGGTTGCATGTGACTTAGAGGCAAAGCTGTGTGTCTGTGACATTTTCCCTTTAGACTTAGGAGGAAATGCTGTTTTCCTTGCCAGCATTTTCATTCTCCTTGGTCTTGGAGGAGGAACTAATGGATTGGTTTCTGGTTCAAGGTTTGTAGATGGAGGGTTAGGATTATCAGTAGGTGATGAAGGTGGAGATGGTGATTTAGAAGATTGGGAATTATGAAAGGATGTGTTCGAAGGAGATGATGGTGGGGATGAATCAAGTTGAGGATTGGCAGATGAGGGTTCTAAATTGGGAGAAGGAGAGGTCATTTTACCTTTTCCTTTTGCAGAGCTGGAAGCAAATTTCGTTGCTTTTTGGATAATGATATCAATGTCTCTTGCTTCTTCAGAGGAGGACGATTTCTCTACCTGAATGGGATTTTCTCGAGAAGTGTTCACTGCAATCTTTCCCTTGAGCTATGATTTCAATCTTTGGTTTGTTCTTCTTCTGTCCATGATTCAGCAGTTGACTCTTATGTTGGAGGATTTGGCAGTTGATGAAGGCAAAAGGGACACACCAAGAATGGAGGAGAACATGGAGAGAAGAACCAGTTGACAGAAAGAAACAGGGAAAATGGGAAGTTGAACAGTTAGGTTCAATTTCAAAGAGACATAGAGGAATGAAGCCCGGGAATGAACAGACTGAAAACGGTGAGTGTTGGCCAAAATGACGGACAGATCAAAACTTACAAGTGAAACGCGCGTTTTGGCTAAAGGCCAGAAAACGCGGCCTAAAGTGATAGAGGCCCAATTTCAACAACAAAACATATTGGCCCATAAATGATTCTAGACAGAAAATGGACAGAGAAGGCTTTTGGAAGATTTCAGTCCAGAAACACATTTTGTTCAACAAACTCACTGAATTCTTTTCAAACAAAAGACTTAGATATAATCAATTTTATGACAGCACAAAATATCCAAAAATTTGGGAAAATTCAAGGAAAATGATAAGAATTCAGATTCCTTTTTCCAACACTTTCAGAAGGTATAAGTACACATCAGAGACATTCACCAACCAATAAGATTTTTCAAAGAATGAGATGCATATGAAAAAATATTCCACACTCATGCATGTAAGAATGCAACATCATTGCATATTGATCATGCCTAATTCATGTCTTAGGAAGCAAAATCTTTTTTCAGCTAGAGGTTTTGTAAAAATATCAGCAAGCTGATCTTCAGTGTTAATGAAGGAAAGTTCAATGTCACCTTTCAGAACATGATATCTAAGAAAATGATGCTTAGTCCTAGAGTGCTGAACTGGGTTTCTAGCAATGTTAATGGCACTTGTATTATCACATAGCAAAGGAATCTTGTTTAGAAATATACCATAGTCAGTAAGTTGTTGTTTCATTCATAGCACTTGTGAGCAACACAAACCATTTGTTATGTATTCGGCTTCAGCTGTTGATTGAGCAACTGAGTTCTGTTTCTTTGATTGCCAAGAGACCAGTGCTCCCCCAAGAAATTGACAACCTCCACTTGTACTTTTTCGATCAATGGAACAGCCAGCATAATCCGAATCTGTATAGGAAACTAGTTCGAAAGAACTAGTTCTACTGAACCATAAACCAACATTCATAGAATTTATTAGATATCGAAATATCCTTTTGACAGCAGTCAAGTGAGATTCCTTTGGATTAACTTGAAATCTTGCACTTGCACACACAAAATAGATGATATCTGGCCTACTTGCAGTTAGATATAACAGAGATCCTATCATACCTCTAAACCTTTTCTCATACACAGATTTACCTTTTTCATCCAGCACCAATTTTGTAGCAAGACTCATAGGAGTTGAAATCCCTCTTGCATTGTCTATGCCAAACCGCTTGAGTAATTCTTGTGTACTTTGACTGATTAATGAAAATTTCATCTCTGATTTGCTTCACTTGAAGTCCAAGGAAGAAGTTAAGTTCTCCCATCATGCTCATTTCAAACTCACTTTTCATTAGTATCTTAAAATCTTTGCAAAGCTTATTGTTAGTTGATCCAAAGATAATATCATCAACATAAATTTGAACTATGATAATATCATGAGATAATCTTTTAGTGAATAGAGTGGTATCAACTTTTTCTCTTAAAAAATCATTTTTCATGAGAAATTCACTAAGTCTATCATACCAAGCTCTAGGAGCTTGCTTAAGACCATAGAGAGCTTTTGAAAGTTTATATACATGATTAGAAAAATCTAAATTTTCAAAACCAGGGGGCTGCTTAACAAACACTTCTTCACTAATGTACCCATTCAGAAAAGCACTTTTCACATCCATTTGGAAAACTTTAAAGCCTTTGAAAGAAGCAAATGCAAGAAACATTCTAATAGCTTCTAGTCTAGCTACAGGAGCAAGAGTCTCTTCATAGTCTATACCTTCCTGCTGATTGAAGCCTTGAGCTACCAGTCTTGCTTTGTTTCTTACTACTTTGCCATCTTCATCAAGCTTGTTTCTAAACACCCATCTTGTGCCTATGATTGTTTGACCTTTTGGTTCAAGAACAAGAATCCAGACTTGATTCCTTGAGAACTGATTCAGTTCTTCTTGCATTACCATGATCCATCCTTCATCTTGTAGTGCCTCACCTATTTTGGTAGGCTCGGACAGGGATAATAGTGCCAAGTTTGCATGTTTATCCAAGAAAGATGCTCTTGTACTAATTCCTCTTCCCAAGTCACCAATCACTTTATCAATTGGATGATCTTTTAGAACTCTGGTTTCCTTTGGAAGAAAATCTCTCACATTTATTTGTGGAGGTTCTTTTTCGATTGGTTCTGAAAGATCTAGCTCTATGTGAATTGAATCACATGGAATTTACTCTGCTGACTTTTCTTGTCTATTTTTTGTCTTGGAGGATCCTTTGAAGTTGTCTTGCAATAACTCATTTTCCTCAAGGGTATTTGAAACCAAGGGACAATTAGATTCATAAAAAAACAGCATGCATTGATTCCTCAACAATGAGAGTTCTTTTATTGAAAACTCTATAAGCTTTGCTTGACAAAGAGTAACCCAAGAAGATGGCTTCATCAGATTTTGAATCAAATTTTCCTAAATGATTCTTTCCATTATTTAGCACAAAACATTTGCATCCAAATGCATGAAAGTAGCTTACATTAGGTTTTCTGTCCTTCCAAATCTCATAAGGGGTTTTCTTCAAAATAGGAGGTTTTCTCTCCTTCCAAATCTCATAAGGGGTTTTCTTCAAAATAGGCCTGATCAAGCATCTATTTAAAATGTAGCAGGTTGTGTTTGCAGCTTCAGCCCAAAAGTATTTTGGCAAATCATTTTCACACAACATGGTTCTGCCCATCTCAACTAAAGTTCTATTTTTCCTCTCAACCACACCATTTTGTTGAGGGGTTCTAGAAGAGGAAAAATTATGGTGGATTCCTTGATTTTCACAAAAATTTTGAAACAGTTGGTTTTCAAATTCTCCACCATGATCACTTCTAATTGAGGATATGGTAAAACCCTTTTCATTTTGCACTTTCTTGCTGAAGCTTTTGAAAACCTCAAAGGTGTCACCCTTATGAGCAAGGAAAAAAACCCAAGTAAACCTTGAAAAATCATCCACAATGACAAAATAGTATTTCTTTCCATTCAAACTAGATGTAGATGTTGGTCCAAAGAGATCCATGTGAAGAAGATAGAGTGGTCTAGAAGATGACAGTTCCTTCTTAGGCTTGAAAGAGGATTTGGTTTGTTTGCCTTGCTGACAAGCAGCACAAACTTTGTTTCTTTCAAAAGATAATTTAGGCAAACCAGAAACTAGATCCTTTTTAGAGAGCTTGGACATAAGTTTAAAATTCACATGTCCAAGTCTTCTATGCCACAACCATGAATTGTTATTTTGAGAAGTAAAACATGTTTCCTCTTTAGATGACAAAGAGTTTCCAGAAACAATATACACATTGGAGCATCTTTGACCAACAAATAAAACATCATCAGAGTTTTTCTTATGAATAATGCAATGAGGAGTTTCAAATGTAATTTTATGACCCTTGTCACAAAGCTGACTTATACTCAGGAAATTATACATCAATCCTTTAACTAAGTAGACATTGTCAATCAGTAAATTAGGAGAAATTTTGATTTTACCTAAACCGGCAATTCTGCCTTTGCTATTGTCCCCAAAAGAGACATCTCCTAAATCAACTTTGTTGATGGAAACGAATTTTGAGGGATTACCAGTCATGTGTCTGGAACAGCCACTGTCTAGATACTAGCATTCACTTTTGGCTTGATAGCAAACCTGCAATGAGATCAGAAAGGCTTAGGTACCCAAACTTCTTTGGGTCCTTTCATGTTAGAAACAAATGTGCCTTTAGGCACCCATACCATCTTTCTTGCTTCACAAAGTTTTTTGTAAGAACAAACATTTTGAAAATGTCCTATGTAACCACANCAATTCTGCCTTTGCTATTGTTACCAAAAGAGACATCTCTTAAATCAACTTTGTTGATGGAAACGAATTTTGAGGGATCACCAGTCATGTGTTTGGAACAGCCACTATCTAGATACTAGCATTCACTTTTGGCTTGATAGCAAACCTGCAATGAGATCAGAAAGGCTTAGGTACCCAAACTTCTTTGGGTCCTTTCATGTTAAAAACAAATGTGCCTTTAGGCACCCATACCATCTTTCTTGCATCACAAATTTTTTTGTAAGAATAAACATTTTGAAAATGTCCTATGTAACCATAATAAGAGCAGGTTCCTTTAGAAAAAGAGTGTGAAGAGGAAGCTTTGACAAAGGTGTTTTTTGAAATTTTTGAAGAACTAGGCTGAACATAGCCTAAACCAGATTTGTCATTACTTACTCTTTGCTTTCCTAGAATGGAGTTTAGATTATTTCTCCCTTCAACAAATTTGACTAAATCTCCAGTCAACTCATTCACTTTTCCTTTTAATTTGTCATTTTCTTTTTTAAGAGAGGAAGTGAAATTATCTTCTTTTTCAAGAAGATTATTTTGATGCTGAAGATTATTAAGTCTATTAATCAACTCGGCATTATCCTTTTCAAGTTCCTCTATCACACTGATTTGTTCTTTTATGATTTTCTTGAACGCACTGATTTTTGCAAGTCTTTTCTCATAGTCAAATGACAAATCATCAAAGGCAAGACTCAACTCATCATAAGAAGGCAAGAAATCAAAGTCTAGATCATATACCTCGCGTTTTTCTCTAGACCCTTCTCCATTTGCCATTAGACACAAGTTAGCTACATTTTCTTCTTCTGACTCATTACTTTCTAATGTTGAGTCTTCATCACTCCAAGTAGCCACCATAGCTTTCTTTTTCTCCTTTCTAAAGAATCTCTTTTTGTTGAGGTTTGGACATTCGGGTTTAATATGCCCTGGCCTTTTGCATTCATAACAAATGATCGGCTCTTTGCTGCTTTCTCCCCTGTTGAAGTCTTTGCGAGCCTTCTACAGAAAACTCTTCTTCTCCTTCCTTTTTCTCATCATATCAAGAACTCTTCTTGACACCAAAGCTACTTCTTCATCACTAGAGACTGGTTCTCCTTGAGTACTGATCTCTGGTATATTTGAAGTGAGAGCCAGGCTTTTTTTTTCTTTCCTCAGTCATGCTCTTCTTTTCCATAATCAGAATCTGGTGTGATTCAAGAATGCCTCTAAGAGCATCAACAGTAAGATCATTTGTTTCTACAAATTAAAGCAAGACAGTAACTTTGGAGTTCCATTTTTCAATGAGACATCTCAGGATTTTCTTGACTTGTTCCTTTTGAGTATAAATTCTTCCAAGTCCTTTCAAGCTGTTGATGATACTAAGGAATCGAGCAAAAAATGAATCCAAAGACTCATATGGAGTCATGTGGAACATCTCATACTTGGAGGAATAAATGTCAATTTTTGCTTCTTTAACATGGCTTGTTCCTTCATGAATGGCAGCAAGTCTGTCCCACATTTCTTTTGCTGTGTTGCAAGAGGCAATGTTTTCATATTTTGTAGCAGATACTTCACATACAATGTTGTATCTAGCCTTAGAGTTTAACGTGAATTTGAGTTTATCTTCAATAGTGAACTCATGCTCTTCTTTTGGGGCAGCAACTCCATTAACTACTTCGGTAGGGTGAGTGATACCATTTCTAACTATCTGCCAAACATCAGAGTCAATGGATTTAAGATACATTTCCATTTGTTGCTTCTAGTAGGGATAATTCTCTCCATTGAAGAATGGAGGCTTGTGAGATGAGTGAGACTCATTTTGGTTGTTCATGATACCTGCAATACAATCTTGATAGGATCTTTAACTCACTATTAGTTAAACTAGAAAATGATGAACACAAGCTCTGATACCAATTGATAGTGCAAGATCTATTCCTAGAGGGGGTGAATAGGAATTAATTAAAAAGTTGCTTCTTTGAGAATGATTCAAATAGCAGATTTGTTTAAGAACTACTTGATGAAAAATAGTTCTTACAAACTAGTTCTTCTACAAATCCCAAACTTGAATATTCAAACAAAATCTTTACGAACCACACAATAGCAGAAACAGAAGATTAACCAGAGAAGTAGAGATACAGAGAGAAATAGTTAGACAGAGATTTTATAGTGGTTCGGCCTAACATGCCTACATCTACTTCTCCCATGTTAATGGGGTTCCCCTATACTTCAAGATTATTTCTCAAGCTTCTTCAAGCTTTACACCAAGTTTATTTTACAAGCTTCTCCAAGCTTAGCTCCCATGGTTTTTGTTTTCCAAGCTCACCATGAACTCTCTCTCTCTAACTCTAGAGATCACACCCATGGATTTCTCCCATAAAAATCCAAGATACACAACCCAAGTGTTTGGTTCAGCCCCAATAGAAACTCTCTCAAAGAGTAGATGTTCTACAATGAAGATCTTGATACATGAAGGTATCCGAGAGTAGGAAGAAGAAGATACAAAACTTAGTTTTTCAACAATGGCTTCCTTCTCTATTTTTTTTTCCAGTGTATTACTTCTCTTCTATCCTTCATGAATAATATGAATGCTTGAAATCTTCTTGCTTTATTGGCTTCCCTTGCACGTTAAAGGCCAAATGGTGAGGGAAAATAGGAGCCACCAACCGGCTGACTCCTTGTCTATCAGTCACAATGCTTTTGTCCTTTTGTCCAAAAAAGTTTCTCTTTGTGAAAGGGAGTAGAAACCACTTTCTTAGAACTTGAGCTTTTCCAATGGCACTTAGAAAGAAACTTTCTATTCTCTAAGAGTACAACTCTTAGTCAGATATAAAAAAAGGGAAACTTTGACCCAGAGCCCGCGAGCGACCTTGTCCACATCAGCAATCTCATAGACATATCACATGATCCAGAACATGTTCTTCAAGACTCATTTGAAGATTGAGCTGGATACAATTTAGAAAACATAGCAACAAGACAAACAACACATATAAGAAATTAAAACATTATTGTTATCATCAAAACAGGTTCAAAAACTTGTGGGGCTAACAATATCTGTAACCGCTTGTAACTGCCCTTCTTCTCATCCATTCTATATAAGGATGAGCTATCAGTTCAACATAATCAATAACAATAATTTTCAGTTTCTCCTCAATTTGCAATAATTTTTAAACAAAGTTTCAACCTCCTTTTTTAAAAATTCCAACAATATTGAAATTTCATTAGAATTTCCAAAAAATTTCAACCGTTGGAATTACCATTGGAATTTTACAAAATTTCCAATGGAATTTTGTTCTATTAGAGAACAGGGATTTTCTTCTATTGTTTGCACATAGTTGGAATTTTATTTTGTTAGAGAGCAGAGATTTTCTTCTATTGTTTGCACATAGTCTCTAACCTATGTGAGGTTTGGAAAAGAAGATAGATATTGTAGTTCTCTGGTTGCTGGCATCACACTTTTGAGAACCATATTCTTCCAACTCCTTGTTTCTTATTTTTTTTAACTTGCAAAGGACACTTGTTTTTGCTTAGATATCTTGGGACAATTCCAGCTCCATTGGTTCTGTTCAAGTATGATCTAATTGGGAATAACTGGCCATAATTTTTTAGCAAAATATTTCATCATGTTGTTTTGCTTCAATTTTGAAATGAAAATCACATATTTTCTCCTAAATTCGCTTCTGTCAGTCCTCACCGACACCAATCAATGTTTTTTTTTTGTTTGTTTCTGGAGCTACAGAGCTCAGAATTAAGTCATGTTTGTCTTGTTAGAATCAGGAGACACATGCCTCTCTTTTCTAAAAGTTTCAAGATCAAATTCTTTTCCACGTGTTCCCTGTTTTTATTTAAAATTTTCCACATTTTCTGCACTATCTCATCTTGGAAACCAGTCACTTGTTTTTCTCTACCTTGATCTAAAGACATCCAAATTGCACATAATGCTTCTCACCTAAATGAATTTACTGGTAGTTTAGTAGTTCCCATGTTATTTTCTAAAAATTTCATGTAAAGATGTTGTTGTTACTCCTTATAAGCCTCCTATCAATTCCATTCTTGAATGCTTGATCTGTTCAAATAATAACATCTATCTTATGTTCTTCTGCAACAACTTATTTTCGACATGCATAAGACACCTTAATAGAATGACAAAGTGAAGCTACAAACTGAAATATAAGAAAGCGACAACAAGAAAAGCATATTAACTTGCAAACAAAAAATAATACTTAATTTGGCATAGATTTACCTCTTGTGTATAATTTTCCAAGAAAGAAAGTTCTACTTGATTATTGTAGATATTGCCAACAGGAACAAAGAGATGATCTTGCACTTTCAATTGGTTATTGAAGGAATGGCAGAATGACCAACTTACTTTGATTAAGATTTTGTGCTTCCACACAAAGCTGTTTTACAGACATATGAATTGGTTCATATACAAAGGTAATTAACTAGATCGACTATAGACATCATGGAGAAGAGATTCTCACGTGTAATAAATCCTATCAAAATAATCATTTCTAGTTTGGCTTGGGAAGCATATTTTATATTGAGGATGGGTTTGTAGTGGAGAGATTAGAATCTTAATCTCAACATGAATACCCAGGGAACAATTCTACAATGCCTATACAAATAAGAGAAGATGTGACTTTGAGTATAAAACATTATTGTTTTGACTATATAACCAACTTTGATTATGTCCATCTGACATACAAAGATTGGATAATTGGTTCATGCATCATGTGTGGGTCCCACACATTTTGGGGTCTATGAGTTATCCTCAGAGTACACAAGATATTCTAGCATTTATTTATTTATTTTAGGCACAAGAAAATCCTCCATAATCATGAGATTCATATTTCTAGAGATGTTGGGTATGAGTCAAAGAGTGATAGCTTTGTTACTTGAGGCCCTTGTCTTGAAATAAATGAGTTGGTCTAAACAGTTATAAGACTACTTCACCGAAAGAATGGTGCTAGGTGGATTTTATATCCACTTTATAGATTTTTTAGCTTAATTTTGTGTTTGTTTCTTGAAATTTGTGAGCTTTAAACTAATTAATTTTGTCTATTTTCTAGGTTTAATGTGAAATATGGAAATACTTGGTGTAAGATGCATTTAGGAGAAGTTTTGGCAAGTTGAAGCAAGTTTATGGGCATCATTACGCTACCAAGGCAGGGTCCCAATGCTCCTTCTCTGTCAATGCTCCCTTTGAAGCAAACTTCTGGGCATCGCTACGCTAGCAAGGCAACATCCCAATGCTCCTTCTCTGCCAATGCACCCTTTGAAGCAAGCTTCTAGGCATCCTTACGCTAGCAAGGCAGCGTCCCAATGCTTCTTCTCTGCCAATGCACCCTTTGAAGCAAGCTTATGGGCGCCGCTACTCTAGCAAGGTAGCATCCCAATGCTCCTTCTCTGCCAATGCACCCTTTGAAGCAAGCTTCTGGGCATCACTATGCTAGCAAGGCAGTGTCCCAACGCTACTCCTCTGCCAATGCCCCATTTTGCCAAGCTCTTGGGCATCCCAATGCTCGCAAGGCAGCATCACGACGCTAGTGCACTCCCAGCACCAGAATTCCAGCGTCCCAACGATTTCAATCTAGTGTCCCAATGCCTGTCACTTATTTTTCCACATACATAGCTTAGTTTCCTAATAGAATTTGGAGTAGTGTGTGTGAAGTATTTAAGCAACTTCTAGGTTTTAGTTTTGGATCTCTCCCAGGACGTTTTGGAAGCAAGGAACCAAGAGCAAGACAAGGATTAAGAAGTGCAAATTGGTGACAACAGATTTGTGGCTTCTCAACTGAGTTTTCTTCTTCTTCCTTTTATCTTATGTCTATAAATTATGCAACAATGCTTTTAGTTTTAGTTATGAACTAATTTCTCATCTAGGGCTACAATGTAGCCTAATTATGAATGATTGTAGTTTCTTCTAGTCTTAATCAAAGATTTATCTTTTCTATTTGAATATTTGTCTCTGTTTTTCATGCTTCTAGTTAACTGGCCATTACTTAGTTGATTAGTTAATCACAATGAGACCGGAAGGAGAGTTGTGTGTCTAAGTTCATTGAGATAAATATCATTGGTTGCATGTAGGATAGGAATATACCTTCATGGTTTGTGTAGTTAATTAACAGATCCATAAAGCTTAAGGAATTCTTGATTGTTATAACTCACATAGGAATATAGTGGGTTAGTGTAGACACCGTATTTTGTCTGGGTTTTATTTATTTATGGTTAAAATATATTCAAGAAAAATGGAGAGAAATTTAAATTTTTAATTAGTGTGTTTTTTATTGTTTGGGCTTTTGCAATTGAAGAAAACCTAAGTCTAATCCATTATCACACTAAGGCCATTTTTATTTAAGCCCACTTGGTCCATTTTTATTATTTTTCTTAATTATGTAAATAATGGATAAAACATATAAATATATTTTTGGCATCATTGGATCTAAAGGAGCCAATAGGAGAGCAAGGAATGGATTTCGTTCTCTCCCCATTGGTCTAATCTTTGTTTTTTTCTTTCTTTTAATTGAATAACTAAGTAATTAAGTAAAAAAAAAAGAAAATAAAAAAAATGGGAGAAAGTGTTGATGAGCTGCCGAGGCTCCTCAAATTAGTTAATGTTTAAGGTCGGTTCCTAAGCTATTTGCAGCAAAGGGCAGCCCTAAGTCGAACCTAAAGATTGTTCTATTTGGTGAATCATATTGAAAAGCATATAAACAGGGAGGTTGTGTTTGTTTCTGTGATTAACAAAAATTAATTGAAAGTGGTAGAGTTTTAGAGAAAGCAACCAATCCAAGTCTTAACTAATTCTGATTTTGATTCATCCTTGATTTCCAAGGATCCACTTAATTATTAATCATGTTCTTGGCCTTTAAAACATATCAAGAAGCCTCTCAATGTTCTATGGATGTCTACTGGTTAAGCAACCAGAATTCGGTTCAACAAGGGACTAAATGAATTAAGCAAACATTCAAGTCCAGTTTAACCTAAGTCCTGAATCCAGCCAAGGTAATTAATCCGTCCAAGCTTAGAACCATTAATTAACCATACAATCCTCTTTTATCACATGCAAACAGAATATGAACACATGAATAATCCAATCCGAATTAAGCAATTCAAACAGAATATTTCAGAGGATTGAAAGAACTTGATTAACAACTAAAATGAAGAACAACAACACATAATCTCAAAATCAATAATCAGAATAGCAAAACCTGGATTGATATGATGATTTAGCCCTCCATGAACAAGAAGAGCTGAGTTCTTACAAAATATCTAAGAGAAAACTTAGAGACTAAGGAAAGAGGAAAAGTTGTCTAAAAATATCTAATGACTTAACTTTCATTTCGGCTGCCCCCCTCTTGCTGATATAGACCTCCAATTTTACATGCACACCCAAATTGCCCTTAGGGCACACTTGTTTCCATGGGCCTTAGCTTCAATTGGGCTTTGGTTTGGGCCCATTTGGACTTGTCATGTGGAAGTTAGGCCCATTTAAGTGGCAAAAGGTGTCTGGAACCGCCAGCTAACTTGCACAGCAAATAAGACCATCTTACACATAAAATATGGTGAACCGGTCTTCATATCAATTGAAGCTCTGTCTATTAGATTTCCAATGGTACCAGTTTCAGGTCCATATAACATGTAAAACTCAAGTTATGACCCAAATACTGCATGTAGGTCAGGATCCTGCGACAGCATGTCTTCTCTGGCTTCCAAGCTGCATATGACCTTCTGAAAGTCCGAATTAGCTTTGGATCCCTGAAAGAAAGTTGTAGAAACTTCTCTCAGCTTTCCAACAAGGTATGACTCGGAATTTTTAGACATCCAAAACTCAAGATATGCATGAAACACAGAGACAGCATATAATGCCCAGTATTGCTGGAAATTGCAATTAAGCATAAATGGATCCAAAGTCATGAAATGAGGTCTAAGTCTATGCAATTCAGCCCAAAAGAGGTTTAAAAGACTAAGTATGAGGGATAACTATTATATAAAAAGTGTGTTCATCAAGTGTGCACAACAGTAAGGAGGCATTTAGCACAAGGGGAGTTGAGGGTTTTCTTTTGTTAGAGAGAAGAGAACGTGAAAGGGAGGGAGAGCATTCAGCAGAGAAGGGAGAAAGAGGCAGAACCAATTCAGCTAAGCAAGAGGATAACCCATTCAGCAAAGAAACAAGCAGAGAAGGAAGAGGGAGCAGAATTTGTTCTTGAGCAAAGGATAAATCATTCACAAGGAAGGAGAAAGAAAAGTTGAAGGTGGAGTTTAGAATCAGAGCTTCTTGGCTCCAAGAGGTTAGTTATCTATCATTTATGCTTTCTTGTTATTTAGATTTCATTAAATCTGAAAATTAATAAAAAAAATTCTGGGAATTGTTCTTCATTTTTTGACTCTTTGATCTTGTTGAATTCATGTTTCTAGGTAGATTTTTGTTAAGTAAGTGCTTGATTTCAATTGTTTCCTAAATATTCTTCATTTCCCCTCTTGAAATTTCATGATTGGATGATTGTATAAGGAGAATTTGGATTATTCCTCTTGCTGGCCAAAATTTATTCATGATGTTCTTGGCTTGTTTTGTTGATTTCTTGGCTTGGGCATGTTAGAATCCTTCCTATTTGATTATTTCTTGCATGATTTAGAATTGCTTTAGGGGCTGGAAATTTTCTGGGTAACTTTGGCTTGAAACCACCCCCTTCATGTCCATGAATCCCTTGAATTCCTTATTGATTCACTTAGGATTTGTTTTGATTATTGTTAGAGGTATGTTATAGTTTAAGTGTGGTGTTAAATCCTTGCTGCCCTGTTCTGAATCTAGCTTAGTTTCTTCCTATTCCATAGCTTAATTGCTGCCCTGTTTTGCTTTAAATTAGCTTGTTAGCCTTTGCATCATGATTGTCCTTTTGTGAAGTGATTGTTGTCTAGGAAATTTCATAATTCATGCTTTCACATTCACATATGTATTTTAGAAAAGTAATAGAGGTGCTGCTCTATCAACCTGTAACATGTTTGAGGATAAATCCATTGTTGGTGACATTAATGCTTTGAATTTCTTTGTTTTCGGGTCTGTCAGACAGCTCTGGCAGCACTTAATTTTTGATTTATTTATGGAGCTACAGAGTTCATATTTTAGAATCGTCTATTCCAATAGAACCGTAAGATGCATGTGTTCAATGTGTAAATTTTTCATATTTTTTTCATAGTTAGCTTGCTCCCAGTTTGCATGGAAAGTTGGCTGTTTTTCTGAGTTGTCAGGCCTGTTGTTCAGCTCGGGCAGTAGGCACTGTTTGATTTATTTCTGGAGCTATAGAGCTCGGAATTTAGCATCGTTAGTCTCGTTAGAACCGGGAGACATATTCTCATTGTGTATAATTTTCAGATTTTTTGTATGTCTAGTTTACACCCAGTTTTCTGTTTGAACATAGCTGCTCAATGTTGCATCGACACTGATGCCCTATCTCTGGCAATGTTCAGTCTTTTATTTCTTTCTAAAGTTGTACAGCTTCAAATTAAGTGATTTCAGTCTCGTTTGAATTTTAAGATGTGTGGCTCCAATGTATATAATTTTTAGAATTTTTTCATGTCTAGTTCACTCTCAGTTTTGGCTCGAACACAGCTGTTTAAGATAACTGATGAATATGTGCATTCTTTGGACTTCTTTCGATTTTTTCTCTTGATAAGGATGCTGGCTTTGGGCATGTTTGTTGGCTATCCTGATGTATTATGCCTCATTTTATGGAGTATTTTCCCTATGTGTTTGGCTACCATTCTTATGTGATGAATTCATTTTTTATGCTAAGGGCTGTTCAGGGTTTGTTTGTGCATTTTTTGTTGATTTTGGGTTATTCCTTTTGAGGCACGTAGAGATTAAATGTATAGGCCAATTAGATAGATTTCTTCTAAGTCTTGCCTAACATGTGTTTTGGTGTATTCATAAGCATCCTCGAATACAACTCATGGTAGTTATGAGTGTGAACAAATCGGAAGGCCCAACTGGAAGATACCTAGCTACAAGCTTGGAGCAAGAATGTTATTGTATTTATCTTTTTATTTTATTTTATTTTTGATGTAAATTAATATTTATCTGTACCTAGATTTTGACACAAGTTTTGTAATATTTAAGATCATGCATTTGCACTGCATATAAAAAACATACCTATGTCGCGTAGTATCCGCATGCCCTTTCACTTGTCATGGAAGGATATGGTGAGTCAGTCCTATATGGGATATCTTTCTCTATCCGACCTAGGTGAAGGTAGTGCCACCCTAAACAGTCACTTTATGCGATTAAGGGGTGGAAGAATTTAGGTCCTGGTAAATAATTCATGCATTGCACGTTTAATTTCTTTGTTTTTATTTTCATTAGATATTCTTGTAACAATTTATTATTTTGGGGTAAATAAAATATACATTTTTTGCCATATTCTGTTTGCACAACTAATTTAGGGTAACCGTCTTTAGACAGATGCTGTGGGGTGTCTAACACCTTCCCCATAGCATAAACAGACTCCCGAATCCTCTCTGGTTCGCAGACCGTTATTTTTTTTATTAAAAAAAAGTTTTCCAATTGTTCCCCATTTTTTCTAATACAATTGGTGGCGACTCCAAGTTTTCTTTTGAAAACTAGTCTTTTTATTTAAGTCTGTCATCTGCTTCATAGCGACCTTTGGGTACGTTGTGACAGTTAGTAAGTAGGAATATTTTCACTAGACCTTGGGAAAAGCTAATGAATAGTTTAGGGAATCTTGGGTAGCTAATAGAGAGATGAATCATAGATTAAGATAAAAGGAATGAAAATCAAGATTAATTACAGTGAAATCATAATCCCTAGAGTTTTCTCATTCTTTCATCCTTCGTGAATTTATATTTGCTTTGTTAATTTTCAATTTAATTACTTTAGATCTTCAAACCTCTTCTACATTATTGATTAGATAAACTTGGAATTAACCCAATTTTGGTAATTGATATCACTAATCCTCGAGGGACAATCATTACTCTCACTCTATTACTTGTAAGATGATAGTGTGCAATTGCACTCCGTTTTAGCACAACAAATGGGAAGCTACACACTAAAATATAAAAATGTGAGAACAGCAAAGGCTTATGAATTTGGAAAACCAAAGATGAGAAAAAGTTTAAAAAACAGAGAACAGAAAAATAATTAATTTCATTGTGATATTACCTCCAAAATTTTCCAAGCAATTAAGTTGTTGATGATTGTGGAATTTTACCAACGAGATCAAGGAAGAGCCTGCAGATTCCAATGTTGTTATCATAGAAATATCTAAATGAACTCATATTTCATTTTGACTTTTTGATTCAATGTAAGTATTTATGATAAGAGGTATTTGTGTGCAAATCAAAGTTAATGAATGGAGATACATAATTTGTCATAGATTTACCTCTTGATGATAGTAGAATTCTTCGAACCGGCAAAGAGAGAAGCACTTAAGAACTTGCAGCCTCTAATCTTTGTTGTTATAGGAAAGACAGAATGAGAATCACTTGGAATCTGGTTTCAGATGTCGTTACGGTTGTATAGTCTTGCATCCACCACAGAATGAAAGCTTTTGAAGGGTTGGCTTTGGAAAGTACAAGAGAAGGGTGGGTTAATTGATGGTGAGCTTATAGATATGTAAAAGAATTTTTACTGGAGTGTGTGGCACTCAGTTTCCTACTCACTTATATTTCTAAATGCTTTGTAGACATGGAAAAAAATTTACACAGCAAAAATATATTAGTATCTCAGTTTGTCAAAGAGAAACCTTTTGGAAAAGAATTAATTGAAGGCTCCTTTTGTTTTGAGTGAAATGATTTTCAAAGGAACCTTTTTTTTAAATAAAAAAAAAACCTAGAAGCTAAATTTTTTAGGCCAAAGCTTTTTTTTTTAAAAAAAAAAAATCATTTCTGTCAAAATAAATGGAGTCTCAAGAAAAAAGATTAAAGGTGTGTATTCCCAAGAATATTTTTTCGAAGGATAAATTTTCAACAAACTCCTCCAAGGATTAATTATTTGCTTCTTGTAAATGTATTGGACTATTTTTATTAAAGTAAAGCCTCAAACACAATACATTTTCTTTGCAAAGTGAGCCATATTACCATCTGGTCTATAGCCCAAATGACTACCACTCAACTTTCTAGTCATATGGCAATTGAATTACTCTTTTAATAATAAGTTGTACAGGCTCTGCCACTCTGGACCCTCCTCAACGTCATATTAATCAACTATTGACTGAAATTTGCCTCCCGTGCACCCTTTTTTCATCAAGTTTCCCGTTATGAGTCCAACTACATGTACTTGTTGAATTTAATCTCATGCACATGGTCTGCTATGCTCTTCCCTAAGAGTCTAGCTCATCCTAGTTTGGCTCTTCTTGTTTTATTTGATTTCTATTCTTTTTCTATAATTATAACAATGATTCGACTTGTTATCTTCTCCTCTAATATTATTGTCCTTGGGGCATGAAAGAGATGATTCAAAATGAAAATGTCTAAATGGAATTTCAATTTTTCTGTTTGTAACCTAAATCAACTATTCATGTACAAAACAATTAAATACCATCAACATGTACGCACTTGCCTCTCATTAAACTAGAGAAGTAGATTAATCAATGTATAGGCAAGTTAGATAAAAAAAACTACTAACAGTAATAATTAAAAAAGAAAAGAAAATAAGTAAATAAAACATGATCAATAAGTCCACTTTTCAATTTAAAATTAATTAAAAAATATGCATGTAGGACTTAAAGAAGTAGATAATTTGTGAAATGGAATTCCTTTATTACTGTATATTCTTTTTGTAATTATACACATACAATATAATCAAAGAATGAAAATCCTAGTTCTAGTATATCTAATATAATAGTCCTAGTTCTAGTATACTAGTATATCTAATATAACAATCCTAGTTCTAGTATAACAATAATTTGAATTTTAAACCTCTATTATGCTGGTGGACCCATCAACGACACCAATCTTGTCTCGAAGATTATAGAAGGTAGATGTTGGCAGCGGCTTTGTAAGGATGTCTATGAGTTGGTCTTTGGTGGATACATGAGACACACGCAGCTGGTTGGTTTGGACCTTTTCCCTGACAAAGTTATAGTCTAGTGCAATATGTTTCATTCTGGAGTGATAGACTGGGATATCACAAAGATAAGTTACTCCTATGTTGTCACAAAAAATGATAGGCGGTTGTGTGAGGGTGATACCGAGCTCTTTGAGTAAATTAGTGAGCCAAGCAAGCTCAGCTATAATGGAGGCTATGGAGTGGTATTCAGCCTCTGTGCTAGATCGAGCCACACTTCTCTACTTCTTGGAATACCAAGACAATGCATTAGGACCCATGAACACAAGGTGAGCAGAGGTTAAAGTGTGGTCATTAGGATTACTTACCCAATCGACATCCGAATAGGCATAGGGTTGGAGAGGGTAGTTACCTTTGAGTTGAAGGCCAAAGTGTATTGTGGACTTGAGATAGCGTAAGACATGTTCTACGGCAGTGAGATGGGTCACATATGGCTTATACATGAATTAGGACTGCTTGTTCACTGTATAGCCAATATTAGGCCTAGTCAGAGAGAGATATTGAAGTGCACCAATTAAACTTCTATATTCAGTGGGATATGTGGATGGAGTGCCATCATTGAGAGACAGTGAGACAGATGTAGACATAGGCATAGAGACCCTGTGGCACCAGACATCTTTGATTTTTCTAACAAATCATGGATGTATTTATGTTAGGATAAAAAGTGACCCATTGGTTGAGGAAGAAATTCCACACCAAGGAAATATGATGGAATGTTGATGTCTTTAAGAGAGAAATGTGAGGCTAGTTTTTGCAAAAATGAGACAAAAACTGGCAGTGTTGCTTGTGAGTAATAAGTCATCCACATATATGAGAAAGTAAGCAATGATACCTTCTTTGTTGTAAATGAAAAGTGATCCATCTGACAAGGAGTTTACAAACCTACAAGAAAGAAGAAATCGGGAAAGTTCATGGTACCAAGCATGTGCTACTTGCTTAAGGCCATAGATGGCCTTATACATCTTGCATACATGAGAAGGAAGAGAGAGATCAACGTCGCCAACGAGTGTGCCATGTAAACATCATTATTAACATTCAAATGTTTTAAGGACCAATGGTTATGAAGAGCAATGGAGAGGACATCCTTTATGGTTTGGGGTTTGACAACAGGGTTAAAGGTCTCTTTGTAGTCAAGGCTAAGGTATTGGGCATAGCTCTTGGCAACTAGCCTAGCTTTGTATCTATCAATGGAGCCATCCAATTTTCTCTTAACCATGTGAACCTATTTGTAGCCAATGATGTTGTCATTAGAGGGGGGAGGGACAAGGGACCATATGCCATTACTAAGTAGGGCATCAAACTTAGTAGACATGGTTGTGTGCCAATCTAGAAAGGTTAGGGCATTGGTGAGGCAAGTTGGTTTTAAGGTAGCAGTAAGAACATATTTAGTGGCTTGGAAATTGAACAACCTGTCAGGTTTGAAGATGTTATTCTAAGATTGGGTAATGATTTTCTTGGTGGATGAGGAGGGTAAAATGGCAAAGGAGGGAGAAGGAAGAGGGGTGGGGTCTGAAACAGAGGAGGGATGAGGATTAGGGTTGGGGTTTTGATGCAAATCAGCTTGCTACATGCCTTAACCCTAGGAATGTTCATGATCCCTTGTTTGGAGTTAGAGGCCCGATGACTAGAAGCAAAGCTAAGCGAGTGAAAAAGGCATTGTTGAGCCTAGTCCAAGAGGTGCAGACCAAGGAGAGAGTAGCTGGGCCAAGTTTAGAGTTGAGATGGATCACTTATCTGTCTTTTGTAGAAGGTACGCATGGGCCAGCTTGTAGCCCAAGTTTAGAGCTTGATTTAGAGGAAACTTGAAGATCAAGTTTGGACATTAACTCATGGATTAATAAGCCCAATTTGCATAGTCTAGAGATGCATCATGGGCCTTATCTTATTAGGACCAAAAACTATGTTTATTAGGTTTAATTAATTTGGGCCTTTATGTTTATGGGCCAAAACATTTATTAGGGCTTGTTAGTATTCTTAGTTCAATTAGGTTAAATGGTAGCCTCCTAACCGAATTGCCTATATAAGGAATTCGTGTATGTATTTGCAAAACAATTTTGAGATTAATATTATTTAGTTTCTGAATTATTGAGTTTCTTTGGATTGAGAGCTTCCCTATTGTTCTTGGGCAAAGAACCGAACTTGAACTTACCAAGGATCCTTCCTTGTTAAGGGTTCACCCTATTGAGATAACCAAGGTCATCCCACAGTTTGGTATCCAGGCACTTCGTTCTAATCCTTCGGGTGACAAGAACGCATTAGTTGGTATTAGAGCTTTGGCTCCTTGGAGTTTCAATCGGTACTCCTAAATCCCCCTTTCTATTTTTTATTTTATCTATCTTATTTGTTTGAGTCAATCATCTTCTACCTATTTTCTATTGAGTCAGTTTTGTTTTTATTTTCATATCAGTTTCATTCTTCGTTGTGTCCTTTCATTTTTCTAGTCAAGTTTTTTCTCCTTACTATTTTTCCATTCCATCATTGTTTGGTTGTTTTTCTTGTTTTGTGTTTAAGAGTTCATGTCCTAGGGTAAATAGGGTAAATTGCCTAGAGGCGGCAGTTGTTTAGGTTGCAATAGCAAACCCTAGTTGTTAGTAGAGTTCTAGTCAAATTTAAATTGCTAAAAAAAAAAAAGAGACAGATCCAGAAAAAAAAATAAAAAAAATAAAAAAAAATAAAAGATTAGCAAAGTGTGTTCTTGTGACAAAAAAAAAAATACTATTTGGACTCACTTACTTGAAAAGGCCATAACTTTTAGCTCGGTTGGAATTACGGAACCCGTGACCTGGTATTTCGAAGCTCGTTCAGAGCCCTACAACATAGCAATTTGGATTTACCCAGCTGAGGCCATTTTTGGTCCCAAAATCCTTCAAAAACGTTTGTTCATGCTGTTTTTGTAATCTGCTCATTTTTTTTTTCAATTCTTTGTTGTTTTCTTGATTTCTTTGTTTTTTTTTCTTGTCCAAACTGAGACTTTTGTTCATTGTTTCATTCTAGTCTTGTCCTTTTGATCCATCACTTTTTCTTCTTGACAAGTTCTTGTTTAAGGGCTTCTAAGGGAATTTGAGTGGCAAGAGGCAAGAGTGGTGAGAGCATTATCGGGAAAAAGCCAATTGAGTGTAAACACGAGTGAAACATGTGAGGTGAGTCTTTGCAACATGGATAAGGAATAATCATTTACCAAAGGTCATATGGATGCATATATGAAAGTCATTCAGGACCAAATTGCAAGATTATATATGGGAACCGAGGAGAGATTAGAAAGGCTAGAGACCCTAGTTTCCCCGATACAGAAACCTAAAACATCTAGATCCCTTCGGTATTCTGAGGAGAAGGAAGCAAACTATTCTAAGGGTGAAACTGAAACTAGAAAAGAGAGGAGGGCAGCCCCTCGTTGTGATAATAATCTGGGAAGTATAAAAATGAGAATTCCTACCTTTCAAGGTAAAAATGATCTTGAACTTTACCTAGAATGGGAGAGGAAGGTGGAACATGTTTTTGAATGCCATGAATACTCTGAGGAAAAGGAAGTGAAGCTGGCAGTAGTTGAATTCATTGACTATGCTAGTATTTGGTGGGATCAGCTAGTGATTAACAAGCGTAGAGATGGTGAGAGACCTATTCAATCTTGGGCCGATATGAGGGCCGTGTCGAGGAAATGGTTTGTACCTAGACATTACTATAGAGATTGTTTCGAGAAACTGTAAGATTTGAAACAGGGATTTATGAGTGTGGCTGAGTATAACAGTGAGATGGAGATAGCCATGATGAGGGCTAATATTGATGAGAACGGTGAAGCAACCATGGCACGGTTTATTAGTGGCTTGAGGCGAGAGATTGCTAAAGTGGTGGAGATGAGTCATTATGTAGAGACGGAGGACTTATTGCATAAAGCCAAGCATGTAGAGAGGCAGTTGAAGGCTAGAGCAGCTTCTAGATTCAGTTTGGCTTCCAAAACTTCAAACTGGAAATCGAATTGGAAGGATACTCTTAAAACAGCTCCAAGGCCAAGGGAAGAGGCAAGACCAAGGCCTACGGGTTCTACTCCTACTCCTGAAGGTAAAATCGAATATAACTCTTCTTCTAAGTCACGTGACATCAAGTGCTACAGATGTCAAGGGTGAGGGCATATATCTTCTAAATGTCTAAATAGAAGGAAAGTTGTTATGCTTGCTACTAGAGAGTATGATAGTAAGGAGAAACTTATTGTTACACCTAGTTGTGAAGACTTGCCACCTTTAGAAGATGCTAGTGACATGGAGGGTATTGATGACTCTCTTCCAGATTAGTATTTGATGGTGTCTAGGCATGTGCTCAACATGCAACCGAGGGAAAATGACATCGAAGAGCACCGAGAGCATATATTTCAAAATCGATGCTTGGTGGAAGAAAATGTATGTAGCGTTATTATTGACAGTGGATCTTGTACTAATGTTGCTGGTACCTTGGTAGTAGAGAAGTTGCGTTTACTTACTATTCCACACCTCATGCCTTATAGGCTACAGTGGTTGAATGATAGAGGAGATTTATGGGTAAACAAGCAGGTTCAGATTGCATTTTCTTTTAGCACTTTTAAAGATGAAGTGTTGTGTGATGTGGTGCCCATGCATGCTTGTCATATCTTGTTGGGGCGACCATGGCAGTTTGATAGGCGAGTGAAGTATGACGGATAAACAACACTTACACTATCTACAAAAATAACAAGGCTACTTTGTTGAAACCTTTAAAACCTGCTATTGCATATGCGGATCAAGTAAAGATTACAAAAGAATATAAAAAGAGAGAAGAGAAAGCAGCAGAAGAAAAAGAAGCTGAGAGAGAGAAAAAAAAGTAGGTAAAAAATAATGAGAGAAGACACAAAGTGAGTGCTTTTGCACAAAAGAGTGAGGTCAAGAGTGTTCTATTGTCTAGGCCGAACCTTCTTGTACTTATGTACAAGGATGTCTATTTTACTAACTCTTTTACCCCTTCTTTGCCTAGTGTGATTGTTTCTTTGATGTAAAAATTTGCTGATATTTTTCCTGAAGAGATACCACATGGTTTGCCTCCCTTAAGGGGCATAGAGCACCAAATTGACTTTGTTCCCGGATCGACTATCCCTAATAAACCAGCCTACCTAGCTAATCCTGACAAGACAAAGGAAATTCAAAGGCAAGTGGATGAGCTAGTACAAAAGGGATTCGTGAAAGAAAGTCTAAGCCCATGTTCAATTCCAATTATCTTGGTGCTAAAGAAAGATGGGACATGGCTCATATGTGTGGATTGTTGAGCCATCAACCAAATCACAATTAAGTATAGACATTTGTCCCTAGATTAGATGACATGTTTGATGAGTTGTATGGTTCGAATATTTTTTCTAAAATAGATTTGAAGAATGGGTACTACCAAATTTGCATGAAAAAAGGCGATGAGTGAAAAATTGCCTTTAAAACAAAATATGGTTTGTATGAGTGGTTAGTGATGTCTTTTAGTTTAACTAATGCACCTAGCACTTTCATGAGATTAATGAACCATGTTTTGCATGCCTTTATTGGGAAGTTTGTGGTAGTTTATTTTGATGATATCCTAGTTTATAGCAAAATCCAAGATGATCATGTGTCACATTTGCATGCTGGCTTTATTGCTTTGAGAGAACATAAATTATATGCTAATTTCAAGAAGTGTGCATTTTGTTCTGATTTTGTTATATTTCTTGGGTTTGTTGTAAGTTCTAAGGGTATTAGCATGGATGAGAAGAAGGTTAAGGAAATTTGAGATTGGCCTACATCTAAGAATGCAAATGAGGTAAGATCTTTCCATGGCTTAGCTAGTTTTTATAGATGGTTTGTAAAGAATTTCAGTACCATAGCCTTACCCCTAATGAATTAGTTAAGAAAAATGTGAGCTTTAAGTAGGGCGAGGAACAAGAGAAGACATTTACCACTTTAAAGGAAACTTTAACTACTGCTCCTTTTTTATGTTTGTCTAACTTTGATAGAGCTTTTAAGATTGAATGTGATGCTTCAGGTATTGGAATAAGGCTGTTTTGATGCAAGATTCTAAGCCTATTACATATTTCAGTGAGAAGCTTAATGGGCAGCATTAAATTATCCCACTTATGACAAAGAGCTTTATGCTCTAGTGAGGACTCTCCAAACATGGCAGCATTATCTATGGCCTCAGGAATTCATCATTCATTTAGATCATGAGAGCTTGAAGTATCTGAAATCCCAAGGTAATTTAAATAAGAGACATGCCAAATGGTTAAAGTTCATTAAGACATTCTCCTATGTTATTAAATATAAAGCAGGGAAGGAGAATGTCGTTGCTGATTCCTTGTCTAGAAGGTATACTTTACTGACTTCTTTGCATGCTAAGCTATTAGGTTTTGAGCTTATCAAAGACTTGTATGAATCTGATTCTGATTTCGGTCAGCTATGGATTGCTTGTGCTAAGTATGCTAGTGGTGATTATTATAGGCATGATGGGTACTTGTTTAAGAAAGATAAATTATGTGTGCTTGCATGTTCTATATGTGATTTGCTTGTTAGAGAGACACATAGTGGTGGCCTAATGGGGCACTTTGGTGTTAAAAGACTTTGGACATTTTGCATGAACACTTTTATTGGTCTCACATGAAGCATGACATGATTTCTATTTGTAAAAAGTGTATTACTTATAAACAAGCCAAGTCCAAAGTTATGCCACATGGACTTTATACACCATTGCCTATACCTAGTCAGCCTTGGGTTGATATTTCTATGGATTTTGTGCTAGGGCTGCCGAGGTCATAAATTGAAAAGGATATATCTTTGTGGTTGTTGATAGGTTTAGCAAGACGGCTTATTTTATTGCTTGTGCTAAAACTAATGATGCAACACACATTGCTGACCTGTTCTTTAAAGAAATAGTGTGCTTGCATGGTTTGCCTAGAACAATAGTGAGTGATAGAGATGTGAAGTTCCTAAGTCACTTTTGGCGAACCCTATGGGGTCGATTAGGGACTAAGCTTTTGGTTACACATCCTCAAATGGATGGGCAAACTGAGGTTGTTAATAGAACACTTGCTACTATATTGTGTGTTATTATGCAAAAATATCTTAAACGTTGGGAACAATCTTTACCACATGTTAAGTCTGCTTATAATTGCATTGTACACTCTACTATTGCTTATTCCCCTTTTGAGATTGTTTATGGATTTAATCCTTTAACTCCATTGGATATTTCACATTTTCCTACTAATGAGTTTGCTAATTTTGATGGTAAGCAAAAGGCAGATTTTGTTAGAGACTTGCATTCCAAGGTTCGGGCTAATATTGAGAAGAAGAATTAGCAGTATGCTAGGCAAGCCAACAAGGGCTGAATTAGGGTAGTATTCAAACCAGGTGATTGGGTTTGGGTACACATTAGGAAGGGATAATTTCCTACCCAACGGAAATCCAAGTTGCACCCTCGAGGAGATGGGCCTTTTAAAGTCCTTGAGCAAATTAATGACAATGCCTACAAAATTAATCTTCCTAGTGAGTATGATGATGTTAGTGCTACTTTTAATGTTGCTGATTTAACTTTGTTTGATGTAGGTGACAATTCAGATTCGAGACGAATCCTTCCGAGAAGGGAGGGAATGATGTGAATCAGCTTGCTATACGCCCTAACCCTAGGAGTGTTCATGATCCCTTGCTTGGAGTTGGAGGCCGATGACTAGAAGCAGAGCTAAAGGAGTGAAAGAGGCACTGTTGAGCCTAGTCCAAGAGGTGCAGACCAAGGAGAAAGCAGTTGGGCCAAGTTTAGAGTTGAAATGGATCACTTATATGTCTTTTGTAGAAGGTGCGCATGGGCCAACTTGTAGCCCAATTTTGGAGCTTGATTTGGAGCAAATTTGAAGATCAAGTTTGGGCATTAACTCATGGATTAATAAGCCCAATTTGCATAGTCTAGAGATGCATCACGGGCCTTATCTTGTTAGGACCAAAAACTATGATTATTAGTTTTAATTAATTTGGGCCTTTATGTTTATAGGCCAAAACATTTATTAGGGTTTGTTAGCATTCTTAGTTCAATTAGGTTAAGTGGTAGCCTCCTAGCCGAATTGTCTATATAAGAAATTCGTGTATGTCTTTGCAAAACAGTTTTGAGATCAACATTATTTAGTTTCTGAATTATTGAGTTTCTTTGGATTGAGAGCTTCCCTGTTGTTCTTGGGCAAATAACCAAACTTGAACTTACCAAGGATCCTTCCTTGTTAAGTGTTCACCCTATTGAGATAACCAAGGTCATCCCATAGTTTGGTATCCAAGCACTCTGTTCCGATCCTTCGGGTGACGAGAACACATTAGATTTGAGTTAGGAGGTAAGGATGGTTGTAGGTTATCCAAAGGTGGAGGAGAGTGAGAGTGTGTAGGCGATTGGACTGTGTTGAAGGGTAAGGGTAAAACAATTTCTAGATGAGGGAAGGAGGAGTTGGGATTGGGTTGGAGAGTTTGTAAATTTGGGGAAGGTGGAGATAATGTCAAAGAATTATCTATGGGTAAGATAATTTCAAGATGAGGTGTGAGAGAGTTGTAGGTAAGGGAGATAGTGTTTGAGTTTGAGTGAGATGGAGATAATAAAGATAAACTATCTAGGGGTGAGATAAGATTAAGATGAGGAAAGGGAGATGGAGGGTTTGGTTGGGAAATGGGAGATAAGGGGGACAATAAAGAAGAGTTAGAGTGGAACTCATTTTGTGATGGGAATAGGGTTTGAGAGATAAAGTTGGGTTGGGAAGTTGTTTGAGATGGAGAGTTGATATTTAATGGGATAGTGTTTAAATGAAGAGATGAGGGAGAAAAGGAAGGAGATGACGTAGAGTTGGAGTTGAAGGGGAGTGTGGAAGAAGTAAAGGTTGAGTGGTAATTGATAACTAGAATGCTATCAAAATTAGGAGAAAAAAATAGGAAAAGGAGTTTTAGTTGAAGTAGGAAAAAGAAAAGTGGTATCCACAAATTTCACATGTCTATAGATATAGGTTTTGTGATTTAGATAATCATAAAAAATGAAGGCATGATTATGAGTGAAATATTCAAGAAAGAGACATGGAGTGGAACGGTTTTAGAGTTTATTTGAAGCATAGGGACGCAGCCACGGGTAGCAGAGATAGCCAAAAGCTTTTAGGTTACCGTAATTAAGGGAGCACTGAAATAATTGATGATATGGGTTGGATATTTTGCGTACAGGAGTGGCTAATCTATTAATTAAATTATTGGCTGTTAAGAAGGCATAAGACCAAAATTTAAGTGGGAGATTTGCATAGTGAAAAAGAGAGAGTGTTGTCTTAACAAGATGCCTATGCTTTCTTTCAGCTAGGTCATTCCTTTCAAGAGTGTTGGGAAGTGTGGTAAAGAAGGAAATGTCATGCTGGGCAAGAAATGGTTTTAATTTAATGAATTCGCCTCCATTATCCGAATGAAAAGAAATAATAGAATGATGAAAGAAAGCTTCAACAATACGTTTGAATTGAACAAAAACTGAAAAAACATATGATTTCTTTTTAAGTAAGTACATCCAAGAATATCTTGTGCAGTGATCCACAAAGATTACGTAATATTTTAAACCATCAATGGAAACATGAGGGGGTGGACCCCAAACATCAGCAAAAATGTTTTTTAATGGCTTGGATGACTTAAGATTTGAAACAGAGAACAGTAGATGATGACTCTTGTCACAGGAGCAAGAGGGACAATTGGTGACATCCTTTTTTATTGGTAGGTGATGATGGACAGCAATGTGATGGAAAGTTCTGAATTGAGGATGACCTAACCGATTATGCCAAAGTGAGGGAGAGGAGAGACATTGAGCATGGAAGGCATGAGTGGAGGAGGAAGGCCGAGAGACCAAAGCTGAAAATTGGTAGCTGCTGTTCCTACTTAGGCTGCAAAGGAGAGACGCCCCTGCAGTCAAATCCTTCACAGAAAAAGAATTAGAGAAACACTCAATGGAAACTTTATTTGATTTACAAAATTGGAAAATAGAAATTAGATTATTTTTCATTTAGGGACCAAGATGGGTAATAGACAAACCTTGACCATTGCCGCGGTAGTCTTGTTTGTTGTAAATAGTTTAAGGATTGTTTGTGACTTGATGAGAGGCACTGGTGTCAAGGAGCCATGTTTGTGGGATGAGGGAAGGTTGAGTGGTGGTGTAGTTGGCTTCAGGAGATTTTTTTGGTTTAAGGTGAAGGAAAATTTTGTAACAACAGGATGCAAGGTGGCCGGGTTTGTTATGAAATTGACAAGTGATGGGTGAAGGTGAGCCAGTGGAGGAGGGTGTGGGAAGGAATTTGTCTTGGCGAATCCATAAAGGAAATTCAAGGATTGGAAGAGATAGGCCAGCCAAATTGATGGTGGTGGATGGGGGACATGGTTTGGAACCATCAAGAAATGACATAAGGTCATGGCCAAGGAATAAGGCGTCAACAAGAGAACGCCAAGAGGAGTAATTGGTGATAAGTCAATTTTATACCGCTTATCCTGTATTTATCTACCTTGTTAATTGTTAGTTCTAGGGTATTTTACGTTTGATTTTGATGAATTAATGTTTCTTTTTAGGTTATTACTTTAGAAGTCTTTGAAAGCCATTTTGGTGTTTTTTGGTATAAAAAATAGCAAATTTTGACAAATTTGAGATGTAGGCAGCAGCTTGGGCACCACAGCCTCCGTAATTCAGCAAAAGTCAAGATTAGGCAACAGCTTGGGCGGCACAACATCCTGGAAGGTGAAAAATGCACTAAATGGCAGAGACTAGGGCATCGCAACGCCATATCAGAAGGCTGCAGCGCCTTCAAGGTAGAGAATCAAATGCTGCAGCCCCCTAAGGTCAACTTGGGATTTGACTTCTAAGAGTCCAAATTTCACTAAGATTCCTATTTTATTTTAATTCATTTTTCTCTTAAAGTTCCTAGGACCTATAAATAGGACTTTTGGAGACAAAATTAGGGTTCCACATGTTTTTACACAAAAGGCAAGAAGAGAAGGAAGATCAAGCTCCAAAATTGGGATTTCGTCATTGATTCTCAGCTTCTAAGAGTTTTTCTCATCTTTTCCTCTTATTCTTATGTCTAATTTTTGTGTAATCATGTTTTCTCTATTCATTATGAACTAATTCCACCATATAGGATGAAGATGTAGCTTAACTTAGGAAGGATTGTAAATTCTACAGATTTAATCAAAAGACCTTCTAATTAATTGTCTTCTTCATCTCCATGCTTATTGCTTTTTTTTTACTAGCCATCATAGATGAATTGATAATTGCAATCATACCGGGAGGTTAGTTGTAATTGAAGATCATAGAGATAAAGAACATAGATTCCATAAGGGATAGAGATATACATTTATGGTTTATGTAGCTATTAAAGAGAACTAAAGAATTAATTGAATTTTTAGATTATTTTTAATTTACATAGGAATATAGTGGGTTCATAATTTGGGTATACGTTTGTTTGACCTTGGGAAAGGCTAATGGATAATTTAGGGTTCTTGGCTAGCAATTAAAAAGATTGTCTTTGGTTAATGAAATAGAAGTAAGAATTCAGACTGGCAATAGTGAAATTGAACCCTTAGATATTCTCTCTCTATATTTCTACTCTTTTTTACAGTTATTGTTATTCATTTATTACTTTGCATTTGATTATTGCTATAATTCAACTTATCAACTGTCTAGATAAAATTGGAATACGTCCAATTTTGGTACTTAGTAGCCACATTCTCTGTGGGACGATACTTTAACTCACATCTCTATTACTTGATTACGATACGTACACTTTTTACGTAAGAATTGGTTTGGCTCAACTTATTTGGGAGATGTGCGGAAGTGAAAGAGATGAGGTTGGAGCTAGGTTGTTGTGTGGGTGACGAAATAATCACAAGTGGTGGGAAAGAGGAAGAAGTTTAGGAGTTGCTCGCCATGGGAATTTTTTGTTGTTGTTAAGCGATTAGCTCTAATACCATAAAGAAGTAGATAATTTGTGAAATGGAATTCATCTATTGCTGTATATTCTTTGTGTATTTATACACATACAAGTAATCAAAGGATGAAAATCCTAGTTCTAGTATATCTAGTATAACAGTCCTAGTTTTAGTATAACAATAATTTGAATTTTAAACTATGATTTAGAAAGCCTAGATAGGTGTTCTATTAGGACTAGCACTTCATACTTTAAAGTCACAAATTAAGGAGCCTAAGTGTCAAACTTACAATTTTGTGAAAAACCCTTGAAAACAGTCAAAATCTCTTTTCCCCCTATATCAATAAGTCTAATTCATATTTGTATTATCATTTTAGCAATTAGACATTAAATAGATAAAAATATAGCGTGGGAGGTTCAATGATCGGAGGGTTATGGTTGCTAAGCCAAAAAGAGTACTTTCCGGGGTTTAAGGGAAATGCATGTATCGTTTTGGGAGCTGGAACTTGGCATAGAATAATGTTATTTGAAGATTAGTTAAATTCACAGTAGTTCACATTATATGATTCACACAAGTTAAATTTAATTGTCTTCCTTAACCTTTTACTCTACAATTCATAAATCACCAACTCAACAAATTTGACAAATGTGAACTAGTGTGAGTGTTAGTAGTGAATAATAAATATTTCTTTTTAGTAACTGAAGAAATTGAACAAATATGAACCAATGTGAGCGTTCGTAGTGAACAATAAATATTTATTTTTAGTATATATCATGGAACATTATTAAGCCTCTTAAATAGAGTTAAATTTTTTAGCTAAGAAGATATGAGTGAATAAGATTTGAACTTAGGATCTCAAATATTTTAAAAGATCTTTAAATTAATTGTGTTGTGTGTATTTATGGATATACTGTGGCATTTCCTTATTTTAGAAGGGAAATATTATAAAACCTAAAAAAAGTGCATGGACTTAGATATTTCCCTAATGGGTCTCTTCTTGATGCTCCTTTTAGGTTGTAGACCATCTTATACTTGGAGAAGCATTCGGTTTGGCTTCCTTATCTTGAAACAACATCTAATGTATCGCATTGGAGATGGTGACAATGTTATGATAGGCACTGATCCATGGGTACCAAGATCCGATGACAGTATGGTTCACTCCATCTTATGTGCTCAGTTTGCACAAGCCCACGTGAAGTAAATTTTTCTGGTTGATAGTCATTGCTGGAATGTCTCTTTAGTGAATGAACTCTTTCACGATGAAGAAGCTCGCCGGATATGCAGTACCCCTCTCAGTAATCGGTGTCTAAAGGATAGCATGTTCTGGCAACTCTCAAAGAATGGAGTTTTCTCTGTTAAAACAGCCTACCAAGCTCTAGTCAGGGATCGTTTTCAGGGAGTTACTCCTATCTTGCAGCATATATGGAAAAAGCTTTGGAAAGTACAGCTTCCAAATAAATATAGACTTTTCTTATGGCGCTATTGCAAGGATATCTTATCTTCTACTAGTGCGTAATGTGAATTGTAAAGAGAACATAATTGATTATTTGATATTCTACTGAACTACTGCTAGCTCATCCTTATATAGCTTGGATAAGATGGGGAGCAGTTACAAGTTGTTATGGACTTGACCACGTGGCATGCCTGATGCTAGTTATCATCACAGCTGTGTGTCAAGTCATATTACAGAAAACTAAAGGAATAACTATCCTATAACAAGCTTAACTAACATGCTTAACTAACTCTTCATAACTAGCCTCAATAGCCCCCCTTAAGCTGGAGCATACAAGCTTTGAAAGTTCAATTTTGATATGAAATCTTCGAACTTAGGTGTTGAAAGAGCTTTGGTAAAACAATCTCCAAGTTATTGTGAGGTGTGCACAGGCAAAAGCTTGATGACACCAGCTTGGATTTTGTCTCTAACCACATGACAATCTATCTCAATGTGCTTAGTCCGTTCATGGAAAACTGGATTGTGACTGAGATAAATGGCTGACTTGTTATCACAAAAGAGAAGAGCTTGTGAGAAGGGAACCTAAAGGTCTTGCAACAGGTATTGCAGCCACACTAACTCACAAGTTGCAGCAGCTAGAGCTCGATATTCAACCTCTGTGCTAGAGCGAGAAACTGTTGATTGCTTCTTAGCTTTCCATCCTATTAATGCTTCTCCAAGAAACACACAAAACTCTGTGATGCTTCTTCTTGTTTCTGAGCAAGATGCCCAATCAGAATCCGAAAAACACTTAAGTTGAAGGGAAAAAGTGGAGGAGAAAAATAAACCTTTGCCTGGATCTTTCTTTAGATACCTTAGGACCCTGTGAGCATGCTTAAGGTGGACAGTAGTTGGTTTATCCACATATTGTGATAGTTGTTGTACTGCAAAAGCCAAGTCTGGCCTAGTGTTAGTCAAGTAGAGTAGTCTTCCTACCAACCTTCTGTAAACCGAGGTGTCTGTCAAAGGTATGCCATCAGTGGAGTTTAGAGTAACACCCTTTGCCAGAGGTGTCTTGGCAGGTTTGCATCCCAGGAAACCAGAATCAGCAAGGAGTTCTACAGTATATTTTCACTGACAAAGATTGATTCCTGATGTAGTGCGATGGACTTCCAAGCCAAGGAAAAATTTCAGTTCACCTAAGTCTTTGATCTTAAACTCTTGGTCGAGAAAGTGCTTGATTTGGTGAATTTCCTGCATGCTATCCCCTGTCATGATCACATCATCCACATATATAAGCAAAGCAGTGAATGAATGATTAGTCTTTTTAACAAATAAGGAAGGATCTGAGGCAGCGGGGTGGAAATTCTTCGAAAGCAATGCAATAGAGAGTTTATGATGCCATTGTCTACTTGCTTGCTTGAGGCCATCGAGGGATTTCTGCAATTTGCAAACCAGTGTAGGTTCCTTAATGGTCATCCCTGGTGGAAGAGTCATGTAAACTTCCTCATTTAAGTCCCCATGTAAGAAAGCATTGTTCACATGCAATTGTTGCATCTTCCAGCCCTTGACAGCAGCTAGTGCTAAAAGAGTTCTGATAGTGGTCAACTTTGCAACAGGTGAGAAGGTTTCCAAGTAATCCACTCCTTCTTGTTGTGTGTATCCTTTAGCAACGAGCTTTGCCTTATATCTTTCTATAGTTCCATCAGCCTTAAGTTTGATTTTATACACCCATTTGCATCCTATGGGTTTCTTTCCAAGAGGTAGGGGTGTGAGAACCCAAGTTTGGTTGAGTTCTAAAGCCAGTACTTCTTCCTCTATTGCTTTCTGCCAACAAGAGTGAGTTGCAGCTTCAGTGAAGGTTTTTGGCTCACTAACAGTGGTGATGTTCATGGCAAATACCTTATATTGCTGAGGCAAATGGTTATAGGAAAGAACATGAGAAAGAGGGTGTTTAACTGTTGATACTCTAGGGAGACAATTGATTCTGGTGTGATAATCTTTAAGGTATTAAGGAGCTTTGGTTTGCCTTCGAGGTCTAGTAATGGTAGAGTGAGCACTCTGACCATTTGGGCTTTCAATAGAAGTACCAAAGGAAGGTTGGTGGGTTGTATCAGTGGAGGGATCACCAGAAAGAAGGGTAGGTGGAGAATGAGGGTGTGGAATCTGAGGTGAGCATTCTGAATGTAAGGTAGATTCCTCTAGCTGCCACTGGTCAGGAGATGCTTGCTCAGAAAATGGTGCTAAGCTTGGAGCTTTGTCAAGAAAAGGAAATGAAGCCTCATGAAACATGACATCTCTAGACACAGTGAGCTTCATTCTCTAAAACCCTTGACACCATGCATATAGCCTAAGAAGGCACATTTGGAAGCTCTAGCATCGAACTTACTTCTGGAGGAGCCACTGGTGCCTATAAAGCATAGGCAACCAAAAACCTTGAGATGTTGTAGCTTAGGAGGGCACTGGAACAACTTCTCAAAAGGGGTAAGGTTATCAATGGCCCTGCTTGGAGTTCTGTTTATTAGATAGACAGCATGAGCTACTGCATAATGCCATAGTGTGAGAGGTATACCAGATTGAAAGAGTAAAGCTCTTGTGACATTAAGAATGTGTTGGTGCTTTCTTTCTACAACCAAGTTCTGTTGTGGTGTGTAAGGACAACTAAGTTGATGCACAATACCATGTTGATTATAGGAATCAGTCATTCGAAATTCAGCACCATTGTCACTTCTAATCACCTTGATGGTTTTATCAAACTGAGTCTGAACAAGAGTTATAAAATTCTTCAAACAAGGTCGAGCCTCTCCATTTGTCTTCATTAGGAAAAGCCAAGTGTATCTACTAAAATCATCAACTACTGTCAGGAAATACTTATGCCCATCCATGGATAGGACTGAGCTAGGCCCCCAAATGTCTACATGCACAAGATCAAATGATTTGACTGAAATAGAAGAACTAGTGGGAAATGAAGGCCTTTTCTGTTTGGCCAAGTGGCAAATGTCACATTTTATTTCTGAATTCCAGTGTACAACGTCAATGGACTGTGCTAAAATTTTGACTTTATCATGATGTGGATGTCCTAATCTATAATGCCATAGATCAAAAACATGACAATCATGATTATTGCTGCAACTATTTACAGAACTAAGAGAAGAATTAGGAAGTAATTTGTGTTTATCTGTGTTGGAATTACAATGACTAGGTTCAAATGATGATCTGCTCTTGACAGTAGGATTGACTAGTTGATATAGCCCCAAATGCTCCTTAGCATATCCAATCGTCCTCCATGAAGCACTCTCCTTGATTAAGCAATTGTCAGAATGCAATAAGAAAGCACAGTTTAGATCCTTTGTTACCTTGCTTACTAATATGAGATTAAAGGTGAAAGTAGGAACATATAAGACTTGGTGCAAAACTAGTTTGTCTGAAAAGACTACAGAACCTATATGAGTAACTTCTGCTGACATATTGTTGGGTAGACTAACAAAATAATTGCTCACAAACACACAAGAATCAAAAAATTCATAGTAGCAAGTAACATGATTGCTAGCACCAGAGTCTATGATCCATGAATCTTTGTAGTTTATATCAATAGATTGGCAAGAAAGTACCATACCATAATTGGTCATGTCGATAGAATGCATGCTAGAATTGCGGTCATGAGATTCCTTGGGCTTGAGAATAGTGAGGCCAGAAAACGTTGAAGTCAACTTCAAAGCATTAACAGCTGAAGCATTGGATGCAGAAACTATGGACTTGTTGTTATGAAGGAGATTCATGATTTGGCTATACTCCTCTTGGATTAATCGCACTTCTTGATTTTCTGGTGCATGTGATGCTTCTTCCATTATATCAGTGTCTTCCTCATCTGTGACAAAGGGATCAGTGCATTGATTGACTCGATATTATGGTCTAGACTTCTGTTTGTAACCAGGGGTAACCATGCTTATTGTAGCATGCATCAGCCGTATGCCCTGTCTTGTTGCAGAATGTGCAATATGGTTTCTTGCTAGAAGCTTGTTGCCTAGCATTATAGGACCTTGCTGCTAGTGCCACAGTTTCTTGCTGAGAATCAGTTTCCATAATGGGAGTTACAAATTGTCTTTCGTGTTGTAAGACAAGTGAAAACACCTTGTTAATTAGAGGCAGTGGTTCCATTAGCATAAGTTGAGATTTGGCTGTGGCATAGGCATCATTTAGCCCTCTCAAGAACCTGATCGTTTGGTCCTGAATGTGGTAAGTGTATGCTGTGGTGAAGCATCTGCAACCTCCTGCTGTGCATGTACATGGTGGGATTGGTCTCAGATTGGATAACTCATCCCATAGTTTTTTCAATTTTGTGTAATACTCTGTGACAAAAGACACACCCTGACTGAGATGAAAAATTTCTTCTTGAAGCTCTATGATTCTGAAGGGATCCCCTTGAGAGAATCTATCTTTCAGGTCACTCCACACATGTTGTGCAAGATCAAACCATAAAATGCTCTTGGCAATTGTAGGATGTACAGACTTAATCAACCATGACAACACCATCGTATTGCATCTTTCCCAAGCGTGATAGAAAACATCGTTTGGAGTAGGTGGATGGATTGAGCCATCAATGAATTACAATTTGTTCTTTGCCAGCAGGGCCAACTTCATTGATCTTGCCCAACTGTGATAATTGCCTCCTTGAAGAATTTCTGGTACCAACATCAGTGTTGGATTTTTGTTTCCATGGATGAAGAAGGGGCTCGCAGGATCTTCTTCAACTCTGGGAGGAAGAATTGGTGCAACTTGAGATGGTGATCCGCCATGGTTGCCTGCGCCATGATTAGCAGCGGGAGCTCTTGGCATGATTGAATGATTAGACTCTACAGAAAAATGAATTGCTCTGATACCATAATGTGAATTGTAAAGAGAACAGAATTGATTATTTGATATTCTACTAAACTACTGCTACCTCATCCTTATATAGCTTGGATGAGATGGGAGGCAGTTACAAGTTGTTATGGACTGGACCACGTGACATGCCTGATGCTAGCTGTCATCACAGCTGTGTGTCAAGTCATATTACAGAAAACTAAAGGAATAACTATCCTATAACAAGCTTAACTAACATGCTTAACTAACTCTTCATAACTAGCCTCAATAGTGCGCTAACTAGACGGGGTTTAGATATTCCAAATTTGTGTCCGCTGTGTCATTCTGGTCAAGAGACTATTTTGCATGGGTTTTTCCTATGTCCAGTCATTCATGGCATATGGGATTCTATGGATTCTAACTTTGGTCTTGATGGGAACATTGTTAACACTCTTTTGGACTGGTTTGCACAGGTGTGCATGAGATGGGATGAGGAAAAGATAGCTATCATGACCCTAGTGTGCTACAATCTCTAGCATAGGTGCAATGCAGCTCAGCTGGGCAAACAAAGGATCCCTGTGGCTACTGTCTGGCATAATGGGGTGAGCTTATGGGAGGAGCTAGGCAATTTCTCTTCACTTTAGCCTTCTGTTAGAAATGACTGGGTGGCTAGTTGAGAAAGTCCAAAGGCACCTTTTTTCAAGCTGAATGTGGATGCTTCACTTCACAATTCTGGTAAGGCGGGTATTGGAGGCATCATTTGGGATAATGCAGGTCAATTCATTGTTGCTTGGGCTCAGCACATGGAGGGGTTTAAATCTATTGAGGTGTTAGAGGCAATGGCATGTAGAGAAAGGGTCCAGAAAGTTTTAGAGTTGGGGTTGAGGGATCTTTGCATTGAAGGAGATGCACAAAATATTATTTTTTCCTTGCAGCATAAATACAGCAATTTGTCTCCTCTGGGATTGATTTTGGATGATGTGCTACAACTTTGTACTAGTCTATGTGCATGGTTTTTTAACTGGGTACCAATCTACCAATCAAGCTGCCGATTGTGTTGCTAACCATGCATCTAATGTAACCTCTTCGTTTTCTTGGTGTGATCTACCACCAAGTTTCCATGTGAATGTGTTGGTTTCGGATGATTATTGAAATCTTATCTTCTTATAAAAAATAAAAAATAAAAAAATGCATGGACTTAGTTGCCCCTATACAATCAACCAAAAGTTGCAGTAAGAAAGGTAGCCATGCCATAAATATTCATTACGTACATCCATAACTAATTTTGCAAGAAATATCAACCATATAATTGGCTTTTTCTAAAGTAAGTTTTGTCTTTTACAATCGTATGCACTATATATGAACTATTTGGTATTACTACAATAAAGATTTCTGTTGTCTTGTTTATCTTATCTCTCTTGCTTTGAAAATGACAATCTTTTACTTAATAGTTGAGCAATGAATATGTAAATATACTTGGTAAGGCTGTCACCTCAATTTAATATGATGCTTTACAAGGGGGCCATCACCTCAATTATGCAATCACCAAAACATAGAGATTTAGGGTCTCTTTGCTTTAGCTATTTTTTGTTTTCATTTCCAGTTAAAATAGAAAATAGGTCCAAAAACGTGTTTGGTTCAATAAATAAGAAATGTTTCCATTGAACACATTTGGAAACATTTTCTAAAACACATGTAAACTAAAAACGTAAAAAAAAAACTCTTTCAGTGTTTTCACCTTTGACTAGTGGCAATTTTTTAATTCTATCAACTTCTTTTAATTGTTTTTTTCAACCAGACTCACCCTCTCTCTCTTTATCACACTCTCTCTCTTTCTATTTTCTAGTGTGCTACTTCCATGGATGTTGTTGTCGATTCCTTCAATGATCCATAAGGCCTTGAGGGCCTCACCCATTTTCTTGGTAAATTTTGAGTTTCTGTAGATGTTATTGTGCTTGGCTTATTACCAAGAAAAAAGAAAACACCACCACCATTGCCCCTTTCTTCTTTATTTCTCCAACAACTTTAATGCAACTTCACCCATGATTTCAATCTTTGTCTCTTCGTTAATTCTTTTGTCTATTGTCAGTTTTCAATCTTTCTCTCTGAAGTCTTCCTCTTCCCGTTTCCGCTGCCCCCTCTCCTTCAACAAGCTTAGTAGTGTCGAGAAGAATCCAGCCCACTTGTATTTAGTACTCTTCTAGTTTATTTCCCTAAAGCAAGACGAGGAATGAGAGCTATACCATTCAGGTATCAAAAGAGGAAGAAATAAGAACGAGAGGTTGAGGAAGTAGCAGGGAAGGAGAGGAAGTGGGTGAATGTCCATTGAAAATAGAAATAGAAAACAATTTTCAATTTCAAAAATCAAACATATTTTCTAAAAGTGAAAATAAAAATACATTTCTGAAAGTAAATAGGTCCTCAAAGTTCTGCCACAATGCGCCAACTGCTCTCATTAACGACAACTTGTATTTAAAGTTTCACCATTAATGTTCTTCCACTCTTAAAACCAACTGCTCTCATTCTTCATCAATGTTAGACGGTTTAATATTCCATCTCAACTAACACCTTTTAAGATAAAAGAAGGGTGCAACTTGTCATTTTTAGAAATTTTAGTCTAGTTTTGCAATTCACAATAAAACCTAATTCCTTGAATGAACAAAATTCTTGCTACGTACTCTCTTCACTAATCAATTTATATGTATAACAAAAAATCTAAAATTAATATTGCATTGTTAATGTATTTTTGAATATTATGAATAAAAGACAATTCTATATATAATGAGCATATGCCCAAAGTACATGGCAAAATGATACGCCGAGCAATTTACAAATCATTAGAACTAACCAACCCTTTCTTTCCTTATTATTTTCCTTTCCAACCAAACAAGCCACTAAATTTATGTGCATTCTATGAAGTTAATTTTGTTAATTTCTCTAGTTTCTGGTTTTTTTTTTTCTTTCCTTTGAAAGTCCGTTGGGATTGAGGGCAGAGGGGCAGTATGTAGTAAGGCTTTGGGATTGTTATAACATACCAGATATAAGAGGAAATCAAAAGATCAATTGCCTACACTAGCATCAATGTGGCATTGAGTATGACAATGGTTAGCTGAATTAAATGTTAGGTGTAAAATGGGATTTCTTCTTAGGATCACTTAGACTACCCACCTATTCACATTCTTCATTAAGATCTTGTATCAGTTTTTTGTTCTTATTTAAATAATCATCCTAGGTTTTTGGTAAAATCTCTGAAAGGGGAGCTAGTTTATTAATAGCCACATGTCACATAGAAAATTAATGGCCACAAAATCACTTAATGGACCATGTGGAACTTTCCGTTCCTTTAATTTACTGGTGCTTACAGGGGACTGATTTCGTAGACTGACTGATTGTTCAAGGATTAAAATGACAGTAAAAATATATCAGGGACTAAATGATAACACATTATTTTATACTATTTGTTTCTCTTATACTTAGTCTTTTAGTGTGTGTTTCTAGTGAATTTTATGGCTTTTAGACATATTTTGGAGATTTGGACTTGTTGGTGCTTGTAGATTTTAATTGCTTAACTGTTAAATTCTGACACTGCTTACATTTTTCACCATATCTTTTGCTATAGATGTCCGATTGATGTGATTCCAGTTTCGTGGGAAAGCTGACAGAAAATTCCACATTTCATATGAAGAGCCCAGAAGCTGATTCTCGCGTCTGGACAACTGAAATTCGCGTGCAAGCAGTCCAGATTTTCTGCTCCGCCCAGCACTCCGCCCAGCATTGACTGATTTCTTTCCTTAGGGCTGCCTATTGGACCAGAGCATGTTTATTTGGGCCAACATCTGTTTTTGGGCCAGCACACATGACACTAGGGCTTGATCATGTTTTTACCATTAATAATTTAGGAAACTAGGTTTATTTTGTAATTAGGAAACCTAGAGAAGGCAGCCAGCTAGTATATATTCTCAAGTTGTTGAGGCAAAACATA